>PVIA01005039.1:0-123890 GCA_004024845.1 Tonatia bakeri
GTGAGGCATCCTGTAAGGCATCAGATGTAGTCTTAAGCAAGGACTTAGACAAAATAAAAAGAGTCAATATATATTGAATTGCACTGAAACTTCTGGGCAGGTTGGTAAATTGCATTATTTGCTCATGATTCATTCATCTCTGTCCCCGTTTGCCCTGGATCACCCTAAGTGGATTTTACTTCCCACCTCATTGATGTGGGCTTCATCGTGTGACTTGCCTTGATCAATGAAATACGAGTAGTCATCACTGTCTCACTTCTGAGCTAGAGACTTAAAAACTGTGATGTGTTTTCACGCCCCTTGGTTCTTCTTCCCTTTGCCAGTAGAAGATCATGCCTCTAGTAGATGAGGTTCCCCAAAAGGAGACACATGTCTCCTTTACAATACACAGATTGAAGCAGAATACAAAGATTGAAGCAGACACAGGAATAAGAAATAAATGTTGTAAGTCATGGAGATTTAGATTTTTTTTTATAGCTCATCAGCCTAGAATAAAGTTAATATAGCAGGTAAATAATAAATGTGTCCTAAAGAATAAAATACAATGAGAGTTGACTTTATGTAGTATCTTCATTTAAAATTCAATTGTTTGAACTTAAATTTAATATAAATTGATGTATAGCTTTAAACTGAGGTATTAAAAATGGTCTGAAAGTCTTCCATTTAGAATGTATTATTTTTTTTCTATATTGGTATTTCTCCTTGCCATGCCATTCACAATTTAAACATTAAAGCAAGCATGTTTTTTTCTTATAGACAGCCAAGTTATTAGCCTAGACTGAAACCAATCTAGAAGGTGCTTTCAGGGGAAAGTATGTTCTAAGGAAATTCAGTGAATTATTGTAACAGCAATAGTCAGTACTGAGACTGTTCATTTATACCTTGTGCTAAATACAGAAAGCACTTCAAAAAGAAATAAAGTTTGAGAGCGATCATTCATTCCCTCTTCACCCAATAAGGAAGTTTTAAGCCAGTGTTTTCTCAAGATCAGGCCAAAAAGTATAAATAGAATAAAAGCAAATATCTTCCAGCATAAACAGGGGAAATTTTGCAGTCAGCAAAAAAAAGAGCATTAGAATCTATCTTTTAGGACAGATTTCAGAAAATTATTACTAATAATCTGAAAGAAGTCCCGGGAGCTAATCAAAGGAGCAGACAGTTTGGAGAGTTAATCAAGTGCCGATGCTAATAGATGATCCAAGTGGCAGAGCAGAGCAGAGAGTCCCACAATTTTTATTCAGCTCGAGGTTGCTAATGCTGATGCTAAGTGGTTACCGACAGCTTCTTCCAAGACTCCTAATGAAAGATTTCTCGTTTTTTCGAGTTTTTATGCCATTGGATGAAAAATGTGTTTATTTCTTTTCTAAGATCGGTGACAGGATTACACTAAGAATATTTTCTTAGGTGCACAAGGGCAATGAAGAAGTTTGATCTGCATTGTGATTAATAACTTAAACTGATGTGAATTTAGGGTAGCATGTAAATTAAGTAATTGTGACAAGTTCCCAAACTGACGTCTTTGTTTGCACTAGAGTACAATTGTGTTGAACTTGTAACAGGAAGTATAACTTAGAATTACAAAAGATTGAAAAGCTGGATTCTTACAAATGACAACATATTTAGCAAACTATACATGAATTTGAGGTTTTAAAGGAATTTGCTGTGTCAAAAAAAGAGCTTTTCTTAACTAGAGTTTTCTTTCTCTTCTGTCCACAAATACTGAATTCTAGTCATTATAAAAGAAATAAAATTGGTAAATAGCTTTCCCCTAGGACCAATGCATGAACTTTGAACAGTTTTATATCTATGTGTGTGTGATTTTGTATTTTTATATTTAGATTTGCATGACTGGTAGCACACTGCAAATATTGCTTTCTGATTATAGAACATTAAGTGATTATAAAGTAGAACTTCCAAATGGTCCAAAGTTTGTAAATTGAGGACATTAGCATTCCCCAACTTTAAGGTTACTTTTATTATGCTGTTTCTACTAAACAGATTGTAGAGGAATGGCTCTTCTGAGTTAAAATAATCTAGCGGTTGCAGCTGTGAATCAGACTATCTCAATGCGAGTGGTGGCGCTGCTACTCATCAGGAGTTCGTCTCAGTTTTCTTGCCTTAAATAATAATAGTGCTGATGCAGCACTGGTGCGAGCCTTGAGTGAATGTTCCCACTTGAACCCCAGCACTGCTACTAACTAGCTCTGTGGACTTCAGTAAAAATCGTTCCATTGTGTGGAACTCAATTTCCTCAACTTTAAAACAAATAAGAGTGTGAAATAGACAACCTCGATGTATTTCTCCAGACCTAAAATTCAATCACCTAATTCTTTAAGCTGATGTTTTTCTCAGGAGCCACATAGCTCCGGAGCCATATGATCTGGTCTCGAAGGGCAGCCCAGCTACTTCCCAGCTGGGTTTCCTTGAGTTACTTACATAACTTCTCCCTTAAGTTTCCTCATCTGTAAAAGAGCTATAAAAATGATAGATATCTCATAGCATTGTTGTGAGGAATAAATGAGCCATTAGCTTTAAAGAGCATAAAAATCCTCTGGCCCAAAATAAGTAAACATTGTTATTGTTGTCCCGAGATCCAAGGACTTTGAATATGACTAATGGGTGAATTCTTAAAATTGCAAGCAAAATTTTATGAGTGTATACAAAGAAAAGTCGCAGTCTTCAATACATTCCCAAAGGGATTCATGGTTTGAAAAATGTCCTCTGGCTCTTATTCCCATTAATAATCCATGTTTGATTCTTTTTCACGAACACAGACATTAATAGCAATAGGCCGACTTGTATTATTCTTCCTCATCTTGACTTTGTCAATGCTTATTTAAGGGATGTTCTTTTTATGAATCTACACAAAGTCACTGGGTTGAAATGTAGCAGGCTTCTGCTTCACTCCTTAACCATCCTAAGAAAGAGTGGGCTTTTCTTATATTCCCTTAGATAATTACTCTTCAGTCATCTAGGTTTAGGCACTTATTATTTTTTGACTTTTTTACGCCTAAGTATACATAAATGCGACTTTTCTGGCAACTCATTTTGTTGCAAAGTCCTTTCTGTGAGGAGCACAGCTTCTTTTGTAATATTTCATGATGCTAAGTATTGACATAATGCAGTACAGCAATTGAGACAGCAAGATGTGCCTGTTAACTGTTTCAGACATTTATGCTTAATTTGCCACATATCTTTATTGCACACTTCTCTTTAGTTAAAACAGCCCACGTCAATGAAGGAATCGTTGAACTGATCATTTTCACAGCACATAAAAAGGCGCCATGACATACAAAGAACAAATCACTCCTCTCTGCACAGATAGATACCGTGCATTCACAGCCCGGAAACCAGTACTTGCAAAGTACAGTATGAAACTGCAAATGAACTCCCAGCAGAGATGGGTAGAAAAAAAATGGATAACGGCTAAAACGAGAGCATTACTGACTGGTAAATTAATAATAAAAAGAGAAAAGGTGTATGCTAATTTAAACACGAAATTTGGACAGATATTCATAGACTGGGAAATAAAATTTCCAGACCAAGAAATGTCTTCAAAGCCTAAAAGCTATCTGAACAAAGTACTTTTAATTTTCTGGATAAATTACCTGAGGAGTCAAAGTTTAAAAAAAGATGAAAGTTAACATGATATTTTAGGATATAGTTGACTGAAAAGGGAGAGAGGAGGGGGAGAGGGAGAAGGAGGGATGGGCATTATTGACCCTGATGTTTAATGCAACACCGAGGTCAATTAATTTCTAAACTAAATTTGTTTCTTATTCAAACTTTAGAAACTAGAGGGAAAAAAGGTATTAAGAGCTCTATGATTGCTTAGTGAAATAAGCCAGGTGGTGAGAGACAAATACCATATGATCTCACCTATAAGTGGAACCTCATCAACAAAACAAAAAAATGAGCAAAATAGAACCAGAGACATTGAAATAAAGAACTGACAGTAACCAGAGGGGCCGGGGGCAGGGCAGGGGGATATCAGGAGAAAGTAGGGGAAGGGTCAGGTCAAGGAATTGTATAAAGGTATAAGAAGGACACGTGGACAAAGACAATGGGGGCAGTGGGGGGGTACTAAATGTGGGAGGTGGGGGTGTGGGTAGGGCAGGGGAGAGTAATGGGGGGAAATAGGGACAACTGTAATTGAATTACAATAAAAAATTACAATAAAAGAAAGCACCAACATTTCTGCTATAATTTTCATAAATAATTTTCTATATGGTTTTGGGCCTTGGTGCAATCCTAATTAAGGAAATAACAATTTCATTATTGAATGAGACTCAATTTCTTTTATTCTGCACAATTATTTTGAGATTCATCCCATGTTGTAGCTGACATAACAAGATCTTTTAGTCAGTAAGTCTTTTAGTCATGGCTTTATTTTTTCACAAAGAATTGATATAAGAGCGTACTATTCACAATGTTATACAAATACATAATATTTGTAATATATAATATATAATAAATTAGTATGCATATTTAATAAAAAGTTAGACAACTTTATGAGATTAGAGACAAGTATACACCTGTGAAATTATTACCACAGTCTATGTCATAAACAGGATATCCTGCAATCCTCATTTAGAATCATAACCAGGGTTTTCCACTGCTATTAAGACAATTCAGCCCTGGCTGGTGTGGCTCAGTAGACAGAGTGCAAGCCTGCGAACCAAAGGGTCACTGGTTTGATTCTCAGTCAGGGCACATGCCTGTGTTGTGGGCCAGGTCCCCAGTAGGAGGCGCGAGAGGCAACCACACACTGATATTTCTCTCCCTCTTTCTTCCTCCCTTCCCCTCTCTCTAAAAGTAAATAAATAAAAAATCTCAAAAAAACCCCACAACAATTTAAATAGCTAAATGTATCATATGGGCCCATGAAAACTACCATTGTGCCTTTTTTTGGGGAAAACTGGAAAGACAATTTATCAAATCTTGCTATCAAAATAATACTCTAATTAACATCTACAAAGACAAATCCTTTACCCAAATTTGGAGTTATTATCTTAGCAAAGATTTTCAAAAGTAAGGTTGATGGATCTAGGTGAATAGTCATGTCCATAACTCTTGGTACATATTTTCTTTTTTTTAAATTTTAATTGCTGTTGAAGTACAATTTTCTATCTTTTACTCCTATCCCAGCACACCCACCCAGCCCTCCCCTCCTCCCTCCCATTTCCACCCACCCCTAGTTTTTTATCCATGTGTCCTTTATGCCTGTTCCTGTAAACCCTTCCCCTTTTCCCCTGAAATTCCCTCCCTTCTTCCCTCCAGACACTGTCAGCCTGTTCTCTATTTCAGTGTCTTTGGTTATATTTTGGTTGTTTCTTTGTTTTGTAGTTTAGGTTCCTGTTGAAGGTGAGATCATATAGTGTTTGTCTTGTTTTTCACTGCCTGGCTTATTTCACTTAGCATAATGCTTTCCAGTTGCATCCATGCTGTTGTAAAGGGTAGGAGGTCCTTCTTTCTTTCTGCTGCATAGAATTACATTGTGTAAATGTATCATAGTTTTTTGATCCATTCATTTACTGGTGGGCACCTAGATTGCTTCCAGCACTTGGCTATTGTAAATTGTGCTGCTATGAACATTGGGGAGCATATGTTCTTTTGAACTGGTGTTTCATGGTTCTTGGGATATAAATCTAGCAGTGGAATTGCTGGGCCAAAAGGCAGATCCATTTTTAGTTTTCTGAGAAAAATTCCATACTGTTTTCCATAGTGGTTGTACCAGTCTGCAATCCCACCAACAATGCACTAGGGTCCCTTTTTCTCCATAACCTCTCCATATTTTCAAATTACTTCTCAAAAACATTGTATAAAATCACACACACACACACACACACACACACACACTCACAAAAATTCAGACTTGGTACTTAGAGTTGAGTTCAGCTCTTCCTGAATGCTTCAACTGTGATGTAAGTATTAGGAGTAAGTATAAGGAGACAGTGGCGGTCATGTGCTGCCGCTGCAGGAACGGGGAAGCCGGAGTGCAATGAAAGACATGCTGCAGAGGGAAGGAGAGGTGGCAGAACCCTGAGAGCTTCCGATTGCCTGCTTCCAGAATTTTCTTGGGGCACCGCTGTAGGCTCTCCTTGCTTCCCTTGAGAAACCTTCCCATCGTTCGATTAAATTTCCCCTTTAGACTCACCTCTGCATTTGATAAAGCTAGTTCAAATTGGAATGTTACTTGTAATCAAGTGTCCTGATGAATATAACACTTAAGTAATAGAGTCTGTCGCAAAACTGCAAAATCCGTTCTGTTTTGTATACTTTTCCCATCTCACAGTCATGTGGTAAGATGATCTGCTTCCTCTCATAAGGTTGTACTGCTCTATCTGCAGACTCAAAGGGAAAATACTCAACCAGAAATTACACAGGAAACAGAACAAAACTGAAGCCATTTCTAGCATTTCATTGCAATTTATCTACCATTAACATGTGAGGCTATTTTGATTTCTTCAGATAGCCTTGCCTGCACAGGGTTATTTAAACCCAAATTGGAATTGTCTCCGGGTTACTATCAGCGATAATAAGAACTTGCGGTCCATGCCAATTACAAGAATTCACAAACACAGATAGGGGTGACCAAGGAATCCAACCAGAACTTTCTGTTTAGTTTCATTAGACCAAGACCTAATGAGAACAAAAATCATTAGCAATGCAAAAGTTGTAAGCTTGTTCAGTTTTTTTGAATACTGATTGTCTCTGTAATGGAAATTGTGGTAAAAAAAATAAATAAAATGGCCCTGGCTGGTGTAGCTCAGTGGATTGAGTGCGGGCTGCGAACCAAAGGGTCACTGGTTTGATTCCCAGTCAGGGCACATGCCTGGGTTGCAGGCCAGGTCCCTAGTGGGGGCCATGGGAGAGGCAACCACACATGATGTTTCTCTTCCTTTATTTCTCCTTCCCTTCCCCTCTCTCTAAAAATAAATTAAAAACAATTTAAGAAATAATAAATGAATAGTAAACTCAGTAAGGAATATATGAAAATAAAATAAAAATATATGTGTGTGTGTGTGTGTGTGTGTATAAATAGGAAAGTAAATTGGCATACTATCACCAGAGGTATGATTTCCTTTTAAATGTGCTTGTTTTATAGAAGCCACTACTTGCAGAAACCATTTTGATTTAGTATCATCAATAAAATGAACACATGAATAATGTCACCACATTTGCAAAGTGACATACTCGATGAAATGACACTATCGTGACATATGTATCTAAAGAAGGTCTCCCTTCAACTTTGGTAGACCACAAAATTTTAAATGCAAAACCGCCAAGCGAAGTTACATTTCAAAATTTCAATCAATATATCTTATTATCTTGCTTAAGGTTTCTCTTGTTAAAAACTACACATCCTACGTTTGACTTTACCCTCTACAATAATAAGAAGGGTCTCCAAAATTACATGTTTCAGCAGTCTAGCGGTTTACCCCAGAGGACAAATATAAACATAGACATGAAACTTTATTTTCTTGGTTAATTTTAGGTTACAGCTCATCCCTTTGCATTAAGGGCAGACCTCCAACAACCTCACAGGCAGTATCACGGAGAAATGAAAAGGATTAAGAAATAAGTGTGTGCCAGGGCAGAGAATGTCCCAAGTTTTCCTGCAACTGATAGAAATGGAAATCATCACCCTCATTTTAAACCCAAGAAGAAAGGAAACCAATGAATGTCTACTTGTATTTCTCTCCTATTCTGTTTAAGATTTTTGGTCTGTTGTGCTGTTTGTTTGTCCAGTTTGGACCTTGGCATGGGGAGACTTGGCACGCTGCCTGCTTGCCTGCGGGACTTTACACCTCGGCACCCTGCTCAGATTTGAGACAGACGTTTCAAGCCACCTGCTTTGAGGTGTTCAAACTTCGGCATGAACATCATTGAAGGGATACGATGGCATATGAATTACATTACTGTGGACAGGTGAATTTGCCTAGAATTTGGAGGAATGAACGTTTTCCCTTAATGTTATGTGAAATGATTCCATGAAGGAAACATGTCAGCCTTCCTAAGGCTATTTTGACTTCTATCCCCAGCCCACAGGGAAACTGCATTCTCTCTTCTGTGTTGTTGGAGGCATTTGGGTTTTAAAAAAATGTAAAAGGACTTCCATCGATCACAAAAGTGTAATTTAACTTATTTCAAGCAGATAGGAAATGAGGGGGCCCTTCCTCCATGTTTCAAGTTCAAACTTGGAATTCATTTGGGGATTCCCCAGTGACTCTGCTCTTGAGAAAGAGCTGTTCATCAACATCACACGCCTCTAGTCATCCTTTACATCCTTTTGTCCCTCCCACTGCCTCCGACTCTGGAACTCTGCATCACACACACGCACGCACGCACGCACGCACGCACGCACGCATGCATGCACGCACACACGCACAAACACTTCACAAGGCCAGAAGACCAGGTTCTCACCTCCAACTTTGAATACAACTTTGAAAATATGCAAAATCTTAGTTTCAACCTCACAAATGAGGTTTTACAAAGGGATTCTGAATACCCCCAATGCATTTGAAGCTGTCTTTTGTGATGTGTACTGAGTTAGCGAACAGTTCACAATTAGTTGCTAATTATTTATTAGTTCATTTATGTGATATTGGTTACCAGTGAAAACAGAAAGAGATAAATAAAACATGGAATACAAGTCTATCAATGCTTTCATATGTCTTCTCTCAGTTACAAAGTTTCAAAAGACAAGGGACAGTGTTTGTTTCAACTTTTTATCCTGTTTTCCAGTGGTACCCAATAAATGTTTGTTTAAATTCAGTTGCTGGAGTATCACTTTTCTAAACCAGTCTTTCTCACATAGAAATAAACACATCCAGTGTTTCCATCTAAAATAAGAGTGACACCCTGGCTGGTGTGGCTTAGTAGATTGAGTACTGGCCTGTGACTCAATGGGTCACCAGTTCGATTCCCAGTCAGGGCACATGCCTGGATTGCGGGCCAGGTCCCCAGCAGGGGGCATGCGAGAGGCAACCACACATTGATGTTTCTCTCCCTCTCTTTCTCCTTCCCTTCCCCTCTGTCTAAAAATAATTAATAAAATAAAATGAAATATAAAAAAGAACCTTAAAACAATAAAATAAAACAAGGGTGGCAATAGTCATGAACACATTGAATGCAGCTGTTTCCAACAGCTTTTACATCATAAGGAAGTCCCATCTCTGGTTAACATGTATAATGCTATATGAAAATGGTGCTTCACCAAGTGAGAAAAAGCGGGATAATGTAGAAAACCATGCTTTTCTGGAGCCAATCAGAGAGCTGCAGCCACAAGGCAACAAGGTGAGCTGAACCACCAAGGATGACAATCCTCCGCCAGAAAGAGTGTAGACACGTGGACCATTTTTCCTTTGACAGAACGCCAGAGGAAGAGGGAGCCTAGCTCAGCAGGTAAAAGAAAACAGCTAAGATTATTTCAAAGTTGGGTGTGGGCTGGCCTGCTCCTTCAGAGTCTTTGGGGGTGCAGACTGAAGCAGCTTGCACTCACTCTGCGGAATTCTTTGCACACAGCCTGTATTGGTCTTGTGTACTTGCCAGAAAGATTAGGGGTAGGCCAGGAGAGGAGAGGAACCCACCCCCCGCCCCCTACTTTTCAGACCCTTCTTTCCAAGGAAGCAAAAGATTTAAGCCACAAATAAAAATGTTAGAAACTCTGCTATCACTGGATCTAGGCAAAGATGCGCTTTTTGGGGTGGGGAGGATGGAAGCAAAAATGATCTACCCCTGGGAGAGGGAGAGAACATCCTCTTGGGCCCGGGATCCTGCACTGAAACTAAGCAGTGGTCTGTTACCCCCGAGGGAGGGGCAGAATACAAGGTCTGGTGAGAGACAACAATGGGACAGAAACACTGAGAAATGGCCTTAGCATCCAGACACCACACTATGCACAGGGTATGGCAGCCCATCACTGGGTGCTCTGCGGGTTGCTGTAGCAACAATAAAACCGAAAAGCAGCCTATGATTAACTGCGCTGACTTAAACACCCCTATTCACTGTGCGGCAGAAAAAGAGCTGTGTCCATTTCCTGGATTAAATATGTTTTCTTCATCCTCTCTTGTTCTTCCATACGCAAAGTTCGACATTCACACACACACACACCGAGAGAGATGAGCAAAAAAGCAAGCAAAAATATACCCAGCGTCATGAGATAAAGCCACGGATATATAACAGACTCAGAGGTGAACTCCACATTGGAACTATCAGATGAGGACTTTAAAATAACTCTGACTGATACTCAGAAAACCTCTGCTTGGTAGATACGCCTGCACTTTCAAGGTAAAGGTGGAGGGCTGACACGAACATGAGGAATGTCAGCAGTTAGGGAAACTTTAAGAGTCAAAAAGAAATACTGGAAATCAGTCATAATCGATGAAAACTGTGAAAGTAGCAATCACAAAATTATTCTATTATAAATTAAAATAACATGAAATTACAAGGCTAATAGCACAATTTTTCTTTTAATCCTCACCTGAGGACATTTTTTTTGTTGCTTTCAGGGAGAGAAGACGGGAGAGAGAGAGATATCGATGTCAGAGAGAAACATCGATTTGCTGCCTCCTGTATGCGCCCAGGCCAGGGATTGGACACGCCACCCAGGTATTTTGCCTGACTGGGAATCGAACCCACAACCCTTTAGCTACAGGACGATGTTCCAAACAACTGGGCCTCACCAGCCAGGGATAATAGCACTACTTTAATATGAAACATAATTTAAATTCCTATGCATGTTAATCTTGGGAAATTGTTTTTGAACATTCACACATGATGGACCTTTTCAACCTTTGATGGAATGCATGATATCAAACTCCACATGTGATAAGTGCTTTACATTGGTAGCTGCCTGCATGATCGGTATTGTATCCGTATCCTGCCCCATCTCATCCTACAAACAGAAAATTGAGACTAAAAAAAAAACGCTAGTTATTACTACAAGGTTACACAATGTCTAAGTGTACATTTCTCTGACTCCAAAATCTTTGTTCTTTATATTACACCTCTATTCCTCTCATACTACAAAGTAAAATAAATGCATCCACTACCACAAATGGTCCACTTTCATGGAGAAAGACAGCCATTGCAATTGTAACATTCTCCGCTATACGACTAGAAAATGAAACATGAGGTGGGCTTCCTGGTGAATTGGAGACTTTGTCTAAAAAAAAATAAAAAGCAATCTTATGAGGCATATTTCTTTCTCTGCAGCCTAAACCGACTGGGTCTACCTCTTTTGTCACATTTTCAATATATAATTCCTGTTCAAACTTCCCTCCCATTTGACTAAATCACTTCAAATTTCATTGATATTCTTAAAAGGGAACAAAAGAGAAGTAGATAATTTCAGACATTCTAAGTCAGGCCCTTCTGTAGAGCGGTGTGAATAGATTTCACTACAGTGTATGAGGCCCCACTTGCTCTTTCCTCGTTTCATCATTTCTGGAGTAGTGGGTGGGTCAGAATGATCAGGAAAGGAAAACGGGATCTCAGCATAAAAATGCAAGTCATAAAAAGCGAAAGAAATAAACAAAGCCGCTGATCCCACCTGTAACTATTACTGATTTCTCATTTCAGAGACAGAGGAGAAAGTTAGTGGGTTCCTGGATATAAAGGATGGTTCAACAGATTTAACGTGCTCTCATTTTTTTGAGTTTTCAATGTGTTATTATTTTTGCTGTTGTTTGTATTCAGTGGGTTCTTTCTCCAGTGCAGGTGTTACTCAGACTATGAGTGATCTAAAGCTTCTATTAACTATCCAATGCCTTGCTCTATGCTAACTGTGAACCACACAAATTGTGTGCAGCTCAAGACTCACTCAGGCCCTAGGCAAACATTCTTAGTACCCAGCACCACTCACATATGATTCTGTCACAGTTTTATTGAGCATCTATAAATTTAATATGCGCCAGACCCGGGGAAGTCAATCTATGGTGGTCAACAAAAATTGTTCAACTGTATTAATCATTAGACATCCTAAATATTTTTATAGATTCTTCTTTCATTGGAAGCTTTTTATTCTTCCACACGACCCACAGGTCCCATTAGAATCATAAAGCATATGCAGGAGTAATTGCCAATGAACAGGGAAAATAGGATCGTGACAAAAGGCTGCCAGAATCACAAGGGTGACAAATGTGGGGACAGATTAGAATTCCAAAATTCCCATTGCAATAGAATAAGGTAAACAAAAAGCCTTATTTAGCTTCAACTGTATGCATTATCTGATATATTGTTTTAAATCTTCAAGAAAGTCCCACTCTGTCATTTTGCAGATTTGTGCAATCCAACAAATCAAACAGGAAGTATGGCCGGTCCTTTCGGAATGAACATGGTAGGGCTCAGCATTTTCAGTATTGTAGCTACCTTGGGGATAGAAATCAGCAGGTAGTTTTCAGGATTATTATGGAATAATCTGCTCCCTGCTTTTTTTCCCTACTCTTTTACACACACGCGTGATCAGAAAACAAACATAGAAGCAATGGGGAAAATGAACAGAAAATAGAGAAGTGTTGATAAACACCAGAAAGTCTTTAGTTTTAGCCTACAAAAAAAATCAACTCTTTACTTTTTTTTAACCCTCACCTAAGAATATGTTTATTGATTTTAGAGAGGCAGGAAGGGAGGAGGAAGAGAGAGACAGAGACAGAGACAGAGAGAGAAGCATAGACCAGTTGCCTCTGTTATGCGCCCTGACCAGGGATCAAACACGCAACCTAGGTATCGGTCCTGACTGGGAATCAAACACTCAACCTTTGGGTATAGGAAGCAAAGGTCCAACCAACTAAGCCACCCAGCCTGGGCCCAATCAATTCTTTAAACATGTAGATGGGATTAAGAGGAATCGGAACCTTGTAATTCAATGGGGTGGAGGAGCCCATGAAGTAGATTAGGTTTAATTCCTCCAACTGGTGACAGTGGACAGTGGTCGGTCTCTCTTTTTTTTCTCTCTCTCTCTGTTAGCTAATTTAAATCTTCTACAAGAGGAGAGTTCTTTGCCTGGCAGGGTAGGGGGAGGGTGGCGAGGAAGGAAAATAACAAGAGCGGAACATCTTTGGAGGATTTCCTGCAGACCAATCTACTTCTAAACAACCCCATTTAACTTTAGATTTATTATTTTAAAACAATTGTGGGGAGCAGGGACAATTGATAAAAGCAAGCCCCAGTCGCTGCCATTGACTGTGAACTGAACAGATAAGATGCCCATTGACGTTGTTGGGGGAATAACTGTATGTGGATCTAAGAAATGACTGCTACAATTGTTGTTTCATCTGACAGTGAGTGCAGAAGATGGGGATAAAAATGAGAGCTATTCCAAAGACATGTTGTATGCCAAAATGCTAATGCAGAAGGTTTCTGAAACTGGAGATGTAAGAGAATACTAAGCATGGATTCTAGGCCATCCTTAAACAATCTGGAGCTGAAGAGCTGTGTTCAGAGATAAATTTATTCTGTGTTCAATGTTTCTTGACCTACTTCTCCTAAGGAAAACTCTGCCTGAAAACTAAAAGGCACTCATTTTTCACTTTCACTTGAAATTTACCTTGAGAAATTTACCACGGGAATTTGTACAAAAAAAAAAAATATGCCTTCTTAGGTCTGTCTAAAAGAGATTCCAGCGAGTTTGGGGTGAAATATTGTCGAAGGTATACAGTACACGGATATAAAAACAAACAAAACATGAGAGGATAGTTCATGAAACGCAGTGAAGTCCCAAATGAGGGAGTAATTGGAGCTATAGTAAAAAAACCCAGGCAGGGGGCGAGGAAACAGAGATCCTTCTATGAGGGGAATATGAGGACGGGAACTTAGGTTTGTTGAGGATGGACTAGATGCGTGATGCTGTATTCTGCATCTAAGCCTAACAAATAGCCTGTGGATTAACTATTTATTCCTCTCTTTTTTTTAAGATTTTATTTATTTTTAGAGAGGGGAAGGGAGAAAGAGAGGAAGAGAAACATCAATGTGTGGTTGCCTCTCACATGCCCCCGCACTGGGGACCTGGTCCACAACCCAGACATGTGCCCTGACTGGGAATTGAACCGGAGACCCTTTGGTTCACAGGCTGGCACTCAATCCACTGAGCCACACCAGCCAGGGCTTGTTCCTCTTTTATAGATGGGAAACCTGAAGCAAAATGGTTTTATTAGTTGCCTGAGATCACAGTGCACATGTGAAGGAATCATAGAGTTAATTAAATATTTCTTAAGAGTGATTTCCCTAAGAGTCCAATCATCAGGACTACACACACACACACATAAACACATACACACGTGTGCTTGCGCGTGCGTGCATGTGCACACAGCATTTCCTGAGACTATACTCACAGTCTTCAATTCCATCCTAGGCAGGTACGGTTCCCCATTGCCTTAGGGTGGTTCAGAAATGCAGAGCTTTTGGTTAAAACTCACTCTTGACACCACTAACAGAGGTAAATGTTTTTTGAGTATAAGTAGACCACGACTCTGGCTTAAACAGGCCTAAGAGAACACTGGCTAGGAGACTCCGCCAGCTCTCATTGCCTGTCAGGATGCAGAGGGGGGATGTTGAGAGCCATGCAGACAAGTGAGGGCTTGAAGCTCCATGGAGAGGGCTCTGAACATCCTCTCTATGCTCTTTCAAATGCATTGAAAGAGAAGAGGAAGATGGCAATGTGCCCTTCAAGAGAGGGAGTCTGAGAGCACAGAAGGGTGTCTGAGCTATTTTGCAACAGCGCCCCAGCAAACGGGCTGGGCATAGGGGGAGCCTCACAAAGGTCGGAACATCTCAACAGGTATATGATGAGCAGCTAACAGACAGGGGCCCGCAGCAGTAAGGCCTGCTCGAGTGAGGTTGGCAGGGTAATAACACAGGTGTCATAATGTATAGCTTTAATTCAAACATCTCACCTAAAATGTCCTATGGTGTGCTTGAGTGTCATAGAGTTATGTTACAGAACGACATGCTTATGATTTTGTAATACAAGGTTTTTTTTAATTAAACAGGGGTGTTATTTGTGCCAGACCCTGCATACTGGGGCTTGAGGAGATCATGAACGTTAGGAGGAACAGGTGGGAGTCTTTCCAGGATGTGGCAACCAGGACAGAGGGATCCCAGAGCCAGAAAGGCAGAATGGACTTCTCAGCTAGGGAGGGATACAGATGCTTGCTGAACTCAGCAGATGCCCCACAAAGGACCAAGCTAGGACCCGGGACCAGAAGCAGAAGCCTGCCCTTATACGAAGCCAAGTGATACCCTTGGAGCAGTGCCGTCCTGCAGAGAGGGGAGGGTCCCAAAAAATCCCCCGTGTGACTGGAAAACCTAAGAAGTCACTGAATTTTATTAACATTTCCTCAGAAAGGCATACAGTGTCCCTTCTTATTCATGGGGGCTATGATTCATGACTCCCCAGTAGATGCTTAAAACTGTGGAGAATACCAAACCCTATATATATTATGTTTTTTTTCCTACACATACATAACTGATACAGTTTAACTCATAAATTAGGCACGGTGAAAGATGAGCAATAATAACTCATAATAAAACAGGACAATTATAACAAAATACCATAACAAAAATTATGTGACTATGGCATTTTTAAGGAAAACAAGGTTCACTTGAACACAAGCACTATATATCGTGACAGTCAATCTGATAACAGACGGCCTTGGATACACTGGGAAAGGGATGATTCATGTTCCAAGCAGGCAGGAGCCAGAGGGCATGAGATTTCATCACACTACTGAGAACAGTGTGCAATTTTAAACTTATGAATTGCTTATTTCTGGAATTTTCCATTTCATATTTTCAGAATCCATGGAAAGTGAAACTGAGGATAACGGGGGACTTCTGTATTTAAGGAACCTGCTACATTAAGATAAATGAGGGTACAAGGTATGAATTTAATGCATTTAGAAAAAAAATTAATACAGTGGTGTTTGGGGCCCCTTTAAATCTGTGTGATGGTGAAACTGTTACCCACTTACAGACATAACACTCAGTGAGAAAGCATTGTTCCCAAAGCTTCACTGTGAGAAATAAAAATGTGTGCCCCCCTCCAGATTCATCATTTTGACTAATAGCTGCACAAAAGACTATAATTCAGAATAGGTTTTGAATCTTATAATGACTACTAGTAATATCAACATTCAGAAATAATAAACCCTGACTAGTGTGGCTCAGTGGGTAGTCGTCCAGTGAACTTAGAGGTCAGCGGTTCAATTCCCAGTCAGGTCACATGACTGGGTTGTGGGCCAGGTCCCCAGTAGGGGGTGTGCAAGAAGCAACCACACATTGATGTTTCTCTCCCTTCCTGCCTTCCCGCTCTCTGAAAATAACTAAATAAAATCTTTTACAAACAGAAATAATAAAACCAAGGCTCAGAGTGGTTTGATCCAACCCATGCATTGGCCAGGGTAACAACATTAAGTAGCTGATTGAGGGCTCAAAAGTTTTTTCCTGATTATAAATTTCTATGCTCTATCCTCTCTTTGCCCATATAGTTCCTGACATCTAATTGGTGCTCAATAAATTTTAGACTGGATAAAATAATGAAAAAAAAGATGTATTTCTTTAGTGCCCCACAAGTGGCTGAGCAACTGGTAGTTATCCTTATATATCATATAGCATTTGGCCCAACTGTGCAAAGTAAAATAAAGGAGCGGATGTTCATTATATCAGGTATCCACAAATTTCTAAACCGTGCTAAGTTTTTCATGCACTTTACATTTTTTATTGTTTTGGATTTTTTTATTGTTGTTCAACTATCATTCTCTCCATTCTTCCTCGTGTTTATCCACATTACATATGAAGAAATGGAGAGAGAAGATAAATAGTTTGTGAAGGTAATGGTAATATTGCATATACTTTATGTACTTAGTATGTGCCTTTTATATATACTTTAAATAGACCAACACATTGAATTCTCACAACAACCCTATGAGGTATATATTTCCAAGGACTCCACTATACAGATGGGAAAACAAAGCTTAGTGAAGCTAAGTAACTGCCCAAGGTCACACAGCCACTTAGCAATGGATAGACACAGACTGAAACCCATGGTCCTGCAACTCCATCATTAAACCAAGAACTTGTGCTGACGAGTTGCTGGTCTGCGATTTGATGATGAGAGACTGAACAACGATTGGATAATAATACACACTGTCTGAGTGGAACATGATTGAGGTTCCTGGCTTTTAAAAACATGTCCTGCATTTTCAGCTGCATTTGATCCCACTTGTACTCTTCCGTCTGTTTGTGCCACTTTAAACATTGGTGCCTTCCTTCTCTCTGACCCAAATACTTAAAACAGGTCACACGTTTAAATATGGCAATGCCTCCGGCCCTGCAAATGATGGGCAGTAAAATCTGTTTGTACTACTTGGGATTTTGTAAAAAGTTTATCCACACCTAGTTTTCTATATCTAGGCTTGACAGTATATCACAAATTTAAAAATCACATTCTATTAGTATAGATCTTTATCTTTTGAAATAACTGTTTTCCGAAAAGGGAATAAGTATCTTTTATTTTTATTTAAAAATCAATTACCAGGAAGTAATAATTATTAAAATCTTTAAAACAAGATATTGAAATATATGTATAAAAACAACAAGCCAGTACAAACACTGCTTTCCTACAAAATGCCCTCAGAATTACCTGCTTCCCCTACACTCCCAGCATCCCTAAGTTATTGGCAGTGAATGAAAGTGTAAAGGAAATGAAATCTGCAATTCTCTATGTATTCCATTCCAAAAAAAATCAGGAATATTTTTATGAAGCACTATGGGAATTGAGTTTGAAGAAGCTTCTTAGCTTATCATTTTCATAATTTATAATTTATTTCCTTCCAAAAGTGATTTCAGATTACTACTCTGTGTCACCCAAGGGTCTATAGAATTTTATAAAATTAGAAATGCTCATATATACTTATTAACCTAAATTTGCATATTCATACAGTACTTTTTGTCATGACATATAATGTTTCAGAGGATTAATTCGATTTTATATAGGTATGACTGTATACATAGATTATCTATATACACACACACACACACACATATATATATACGTACACACACATATGGATTAAGATTTTTATGTTTATTCTTTTGAGGGTGCAAGCAACAAAAGTCTCATTTGGTGGCATCAGTTTCATGCCTTTATATTTACATTTACCAGCAGTGTTGGCAAAACTGAAGGAAAACTTCTGTTCCTAGAGCCTTTACGTCGTAGTGACTGTGATACAATCATGTTTTACAAATATCCAGCATTACAGCACAGCACAACTCAACAGTGAAAATTATTTAGAAAAGGAAAGCTTGGAAAATGAGCAGGAGTTGGCAAACGACTCCAGGAAATACAGTTACCACAGTCTTAGGATAGCAAATGGGAGGGGGGACGGGCTGGACGAAAAGCATTGACAGAGCGGGAAAGGCAGAATGTACAACCAACCACGTGACTGTGGTGATCCCAGTCACTGGAAACTGACACTCTATCTCAGTTTGTGCTTTGCCTTCTGGTGTTCCAGGGGTAGCTTATTCACCCAATCTGCTGTGATATCTCTACGGATTCCTTGAACTCCAGGTCTAAAGTTCATTGGGGTAGACCCAGGCTTCATTGTCAAACTACGGAAGACTTGCATTGTGTTCCTTTGAGCCTATTGCGTCAAGTCTGCCAAATGAAACTTCAGAAACAGGCGTTCTCTGCTCAGTCTGAACATGAAAAAGGTTTGTACCACAATATTTCAGGATTTGTTTCTGTGGTGCTACTTCTAAAACTGGTACAGAGATTTCACCAACCATGGGCCCCTAACTGATTACTGTTATCATTCTGGGTTTACTTGGGACTGTGTTCACCCCACCCCGCCCACCGCCGCCACAAGCACTCAATTTCCCTCACACACTTCTCACCTAGAATCTACTTCAGTTTCTCAGAAGATTCTACTTTTGCTCAGATACGGAGTCTACTGAGGGGGCTGCCACTTCTTCAGACAACAGTACTAATGGTGGGAATGTAGAGATTTATAAAAGTCAAAAATGGGGAAAGAGAGGCAATATTAAGTTCAAGACTCTGGGAATGAAAAAGGAAAAGATAAGGAAAGTAACAACAAGAGATAGGTAGGGCAAGTTTAAGGTGCCTGTCAGTCTCTTGGTGGACTGCCTCCTTTTGCTCTAAATACTAGACATGCCTAAATAGGCTACCTCCCTCCAGAGAACAAGCAGGAACTGGCCACTATGAAGTATGAAAGTCAATTTTTAGAAGGCTATTACTACCCGTTCACCATCTACAAAACTAAAAAAATATATTTTTGTAATTGTCAATATTAATACAAAGCAGCAAGGTCGACGGACTTGGAAGCTTCTATTATTAAGTTCACATATATCTGAAATGAACCAATCCTTTCATTCATTTTTTCTGTAACCAAATATGCTAATTTCATTGAATAGGCTCAGTTCTCAAATTGGTCCAATGAAATGATTCCAAAATATTTACAAATACATTTATCTTTAAAATGTCACCTTTACCTTTTCAAGTAGAAACTAAAATAGAAATAGTAAAGCATGTATTTAAAGGTAGCTTTTAAGAATGAAGCAGGGGGCATTGCACTTCCTGGTTACAAACTGTATTGTGAAGCGATAGTCATCAAAACAGTATGATACTGGCATAAAAAGAGATAAATAGACCAATGGTCCAAAATTGAGAGCTCAACAATAAACCGAGCATATATGGTTACCTAATATTTGACAAGGAAGCTAAGAATTTTCAGTGAATGAAACATAGTCTCTTCAATAAATGGTGCTGTGACAATTGGATATGCACATGTCAAAGAATGAAATTGGACCTATATCTTACAGTACTCACAAAAATTACCTCAAAATGGATTAAAAACTTAAATGGAAAACCCGAAACCATGCAACTCCGAGAAGAAAACATAGCAATAAAGCTCTTTGACATGGGTTTTGGTAATGATTTTTTTGATGCGACACTTAAAGCACAAGCAACAAAATTAAAAATGAACATTTAGGACTTCATCAAACTAAAAACCTATTCCACAGCAAAAGGAACCATCAACAGAATGAAAATACAACATACAGAATGGGAAAAATATTTGCAAACCATATATCTGCTATGGGGCTTATAGCCAAGAAAGAACTCATACAATTTAATAGCAAAAAAAATTTAAAATGTGGCCCTCGCTGGTATAGCTCAGTGGATTGAGCACAGGCTGTGCACCAAAGGGTCATTGGTTCGATTCCCAGTCAGGGCACATGCCTTGGTTGTGGGCCAGGTCCCCACTGGGGAGGCATGTGAGAGGCAACCGCACATTGATGTTTCTCTCTCTCTTCTTCCCTTCCCCTCTCTCAAAAAATAAATAAATAAAATCTTAAAAAATTAAAAATTAGCAAAGGACCCGAGGAGACATTTTTCCAAAGAAGTCCAAAAGATACATGAAAACATGTACAACATCAGTAGTTATTAAGAAAATAGAAATTAAAACAATGAGATACCACTGTACCCCTGTCAGGACGGTAATCATCAAAAGAGTGAGAGACAAATGCTGAGGGATGTGGAGAAAGGGAACCCTCGTGTACTGTTAGTGGGATTGCAAGTTGGTACAGCTGCTATGGAGGGTTCTCAAAAAATTAAAAATAGCACTACAATATAATCCAGCAACTCCACTTCTGGGTGTTTATCTGAAGTAAACAAACCAACAAAAAAAAAACTAACTTGAAAAGGTATCAGCACCTCCACATGCATAGCGGCACAATTGACAACAGCCAAGACACGGAAACAACCTAAGTACCCATCAATGAATGAATAGATAATGAAGATGCGGTGTATATATAGTGTAATAGCATTCAGCCATAAAAAAAGTGAGGAAATCTTTCCATTTGCTACAACCTGAATGGGTCTTAAAAGCATTATGCTAGGTGAAATAAGTCACAGAAAGACAAATACTGCATGATCTTATTTACGTATGGAATCTAAAAAACAAAAACAGAAAAGCAAACTCCTGAAGAAGAGATTGGACTTGTGGTTATAAGAGGCAATGGTAGGGGATGGACGTTCGGGAAGGGAGAAAGAGAGGAAGGTAATGAACAGATGCAAACCTGCCGTTAACACGGTGAGTACGTACTAGGGGTGTATTGGACAACGTGATGACTGTAGCTTACACTGCTGTAAGATATATAGGGAAGTTGTTAAGAAAGTAAACCCTGAGAGTTCTCATCATAAGAATTGTTTCTCTTTTTCTTTCCTTCTTTCATTCCTTTTTATTATATCTACATGAGAAGATGGATGTTAGCTGAACCTCCCGTGGTAATCATCCCACAGCGCATGGAAATCAAACCAGCATGCTGTACACCTTAAATTATACAGCGATGTTTGACAATGCTTAAAACAAAACCAGAAAAAATGAATAAGTATTAAATCGTTACAACAGATATTAAGCTCAAGAAACCAGAACAGCATAGTGCCAGAATCTGACTGATAAAATACCAATAAACAGAATACCAATACACAAAAGAAACTTAGAAGTCTTTAACATTTTTAATAACTTGAAGGTGGCATTTAAAACAAAACTGGCTTTCTCTTTTAAGAGACTTTCCTTTCTTATATAAATCAGTTTAGATTTTACATTTTTTAAAAGAATTTATTTATTTATTTTTAGGAGAAAGAGAGGGAAAGAAACATCAGTGTGTGGTTGTCTTTCATGTGCCCCCTACTGGGGACCTGGCCCACAACCCAGGCATGTGTCCTGACTGGGAATCAAACCGGCGACCCTTTGGTTCACAGCCTGTATTCAATTCACTGAGCTATACCAATCGGGGCTTAGATTTTACGTGTTTTAAAGCACTGGTAAGATTCCTAAACTTAAAGCTATACAAGAGGGTGAACACTCATTCTATCAAATCTCTGTTGTGTCTATCCAATAACTCGTCAGTGATTTGAGGCCACCATTTGATAAAAAAGAAATTTTAAATAGATATTTGTTAATAATAACAATCTTTTCATGTGGCATGTATTCAATAAGTCCTCTATGCTACCTTGCCTTTTCAGAATTGTATAGACAACATTTATCAGTTTATGAAGTCAGGAAATCAAAAAGGTCTTAAGTGCCCTAGGAGGTAGGAAAGCGGTAAGCATGAGGTAGGGATAGGGGTAGAGCCTGGGCTGGGGCAATATTTCTACCAAAAAAAAAGGAATGAGAAAATAAGGCTGAAAAAAAAAAAACCACACCCAGAATAAAAGACATTATCAAATATTCTGAGAAGTACGCAATTGATTTTGCTTCATCATCATTTCATTTTAAGCCATCCTGTTCAACGACTGTCAACTAAACAATCTCTCTCCTCTTTGAGCAGAAATCAAGGGCAACAGCAATGCCCGAATAATTTCCATCTCCGGGCTTCAAGGGGACAGATTATAGGGACTGGAAGCAAATTAGTCTTTCACATGGCAATTCAGCCTACACAGCCCAGGACAAAGGTTGATTAGAATAGCAGACTGTTAAAAGCCGCCAAAAAGAAGGCATAGTTATGAGGGAGGAAGTATCAGACTCGTGAATTTGAGCATTCATAACGAGATAAAATGAATATGTTTTATCAGTTCATGCGGAGCCAAGCATGTAGTCACGTAGAAGTCTAAAAGCGGCAAGAAGAATGGCACAGAACATTCTTTAGGAACTGTTTGAGATACATACAGATGTCAAGTCTACTCCTATTTCTGGCCTCTCCTCAGGGCCGTTTTCAAAGATTAATTCAAAAGCAAAACTGTGTTGGAATACTGAAGTCCTCGCCACCCTAAACCTTCCAGAAATCCTTGTATGCCTTCTAATGTAAGCAATGCATTCTTTAAAGTATTTAATTGCTCACTCATGTTTTCCATTGGCGTATGACTCCTTTTAAAAACTAGATAGCATGCCTCTATTATGCAGGTATCTTTAGATCCTTCGTTATCTCAACTGACTTATTTAGAAGACAACTGAATGATAGTGTCACATAATGATTGTAAGTACTTTGATATCCTCTATACGAAAAATAAAGCGTTTTCTATTTTAAATACCTTTTACAGCTATTCTACTTATGTAACTATACTGCCAAGAAGGTACACCATCTCTCCTGCTGTGATAGGAGGGCTTTTTTGACATGTATCCTTGGAGGTCCAGAATTTCATCTTGTTTTAATGCCAAAAGTTTAGGGGAAATAGGTCTTACTTCAAAGTAGAAATTGTCTTAACGGCACTTTAAATATGAACATTGCAGTGTAAAACATTGAGCTCCAAAGTTACAGGTACACCAATGTTTCCAAACTGTTCTTTAAAATACTATTAATAAAAATAATCACGAAGTTCTAGATTAAACAAAGCAAAATAGGTTACTGCATTTCATCTCAAAATTTCTCAGAAACCTCAGCATGTGAATGGCTATTGCTAAAATCTCAAAGGGGGTTACAACTTGCAATTTTTCCCCAAACATAGAGGGCGGGGAAAAAGTAGGTTTACAGTTGCTGTATGGAAAACAATGCAATAATAAATAATAATACAAGAATGAACTCTGTGTTTTGCATACTCACAACTGTAAACCTACTTTCGCCGCCCCCCATTTGACCAGGGATTTTTTTTTGCCTCTCTAGAAAGAAGTTTAAATGCTAGACTCAGTTTTTCTTAAAGAGTTTAAATTACACTGCAGTAAATTTATTCTTCTCAAAAATACATACTGAGAATATGAAAATATTTATTTAACTCATTAATGATGAAACTGTCAGAGAATTAAAAGGATTTTCAAAGAAAATTCAGGGGACTAAACATATATAATCACGAAAAGAAAGTAAAGACATCCCTTTGCTTACAATGGGGTTACATTCAATTAACCATCATAATTCGAAAACAGCGGAAGGTAAAAATGCATTTAATACACTTAACCTACCGAACATTATAGCTTAGAATAGCCTAGTTGAAACGTGCTCAGAACCGTTCCGCCTGCTTACAGTTGGACAAAATCATCTAACACAAAGTATACACTGTAGAATATGATTTTTTAAAAGATTTTATTTATTTATTTTTAGAGAGGGAAGGGAAGGGGAGAGAGAGAGAGAGAGGGAGAGAAACATCAATGTGCGGTTGCTGGGGGTCGTGGCCTGCAAACCAGGCATGTGCCCTGGCTGGGAATCGAACCTGCGAGCGATGCTTTGGTTCACAGCCCGCGCTCAATCCACTGAGCTACACCAGCCAGGGCAGAATATGATTTTTTAAACCCTAGCAATCACATGATTGACTGGGAGCCGCAACTCGTTGTTACTGCCCAGGATCATTAGACTATCGTGCTGCATATTACCAGCCTGGGAAAAGACCATAATTCAGAAATCGAAGTCCAGTTTCCACTTAATGCGTATTGCTTTCATATGATCGTAAAGTCAAACACTGTAAGCTGAACCATTATTAAGTCGGAGTTGTCTGTATATTGGAATAAGGTTGCTAAATTACATGCAAAACTGGTTATTATTTTAAAGAGTAATAAAATAACATCCTTCAATAATGTTTGTTGTACTAGAAAAACAATTATCTGTCTCTCTGCTGGCCAAAAATCTATGTTTCCATAAAACGCCACAGAATCTGAGCCCTGATAAATAGTAAGTATGAAGTGCCACAAAGATGCACTCCCAGAGAAAATTAAATAATCTCTGAGCAAGCCTTTTAGAAGATGCTTCAGTATGACATTAACTACATGATATTAAATATATGTATATAAAGTAGAAATATTTACAGTCTTTAAGGAAAAGTGTTGGTCTAACGATTGGAAAAAAATCATTCTGTGTCATGGCCACTGGTCACAACAGACTCTGTTCCTCCGGTTATTTTGCAAACCACTTAAACAGTGATTATCCGCTGAAGGAAATTCCGAAGTTAAAATACACATAGGCCAATTTACTCCTGAACTTTAAGCACTCAGTATCAAGAAACATGAAAATACTGGTAAGTCAGTTTGATGAAGAAAAAGATTGAATTAAGTCAACTAGTTATTAAATGAAATTTATCTTGAAAAAACTGCAGAAGGTAATCCCATGGATAGATGGCATAATTAGATAATGTGTTTTAGAAGGCACCCCCACTGGAGTATGAAAAACTGAATCATAAGGGTAGGAGGGTGGGCAACTGATAATCAGTTTTAAAGCAATTGCATTAATCCACGCAGCAACTGACTGTGGCTTAAACCATGGTCAGGTCAGAGCAGTGAAGTAGAGGGAAGACTGAGGATGACACTGAAAAACTTGAGAAATTGGCCCTGGCCGGTGTGGCTCAGCGGACTGAGTGCCGGCCTGAGAAGCAAGGGGTCACTGGTTCAATGTGCAGTCAGGGCACATGCCTGGGTTGCAGGCCAGGTCCCCAGTAGGGAGCGTGTGAGAGGCAACCGCACATTGATGTTTCTCTCCCTCTTTCTCCCACCCTTCCCCTCTAAAAATGAATAAATAAAATCTTTAAAATAAGAAAAATATGTGAAATTGAATAGGTAATGCTGCCTTTCAATGATGAAGAGATGGTGGAAGAAACATTTGGACGGCAGTTGTTGAGTTTGAGTAGATTGATATTGGAATAAATATGTGACATTAGTGGATATAATTGATAGGCAGGGGCATTTGGGTGTGTCGTTGAAGAGAAAGATTTTAGTTGGTGGTAAAGATTTAGATGTCCTCCTTAGAAGTGGTTTTTGCTATAGGTTTGGATGTAATCAAGAAAGATATGTTGATTGAGAGTTAAAGTTGACACTCAACGTGAAAAGCAATTCACAAAGCAAAAGAAGCCCCACAGGAAATTAATGAAGGCAATGGAGAGACCTAGGAGGAAAACTAGAATGGTAGAGCATTCCAGAAGCCAAGAAAGAAAAGTTTTCCATTAGAAGGGAATGATCAACAGTCAAAGCTAGCAAGTGGTGAGATGAGGCAGGATGTGATACGACGGACCTGGGCGAAATCCATTTCCGTTGTAGGATGTGACAGAAGCCAGATTATCTGAGGCTGACGCAGCCATGTGAGATGAGGCAGTAGATACGGTGAAGAAGGAATCTTCAGAGACCTTAGCTGAACGGGTGGAAGATAAGTTTAGTAAGGGATAAGAGCCAGGAACCTAGTGTCCTACTTATTACTACAGGAAACACTGCACTTTAGGGAATTCATTAATCTCACCCAACCCAAATTCCTGATTTTAAGTAACAAGTTAAAAGGTTCCCTTGACCAGGTATTGGTATTTTAAAAGCCTTTTATTTTTCAGTCATTAAGGGGGTTGGGGTATTTTCTCCTTTTAAAAGTAATGCTTTAATAATGAGAATTATGTTTTAGGACTCATAGGCTGGCTACTCTGGAGGAGTGGCTAAAACACAGGGTTTATATTCTGACAAATCTGGGTTCTATTCCCTGCTCCTCTGCGTACCAGCTGTGTCACCTTGAACAAAATACTGAGCCGCTTAAAGCTTCAGTTTCCTCATTCATAAAGCAGGGAGGGCATAGTTCTTTTATAGAATAGTTCTTTCATAGAATCATCGAGAAGAACAAGAGGTAATGGATATATTGCTTATTATAATGTCTTTCAACCTTCAGGCTACAGCAAAATCACCTGGAAAGCTCCACACAGTGATAGGGGAACTCAAGAGTTAAAGATTTTAGCCTTGGTGGATAGGCTTAAGTGATTAATGCAGGTGGAAAGCAGGAATTGGAATGCGTGACCATGTGACTCCAGGATTCTGTTGATTGGGACTCTGGTGGACTGAGTGTCTGGCTGTGAACCAAAGGGTCACCGGTTCGTATCTCACTCAGGGCACATGCCTGGGTTGCGGGCCAAGTCCCTGGTTAGTGGCCCGTGGGAGGTAACTGATCCATGTTTCTCTCTCACATCGATGTTTCTCTCCTTTTTCTTCCTTCTTTTCTCTCTCTCTAAAAAATAAATAAACTATTTAAAAAAACTTAAATGGAAGATATCAATATTAATAAAAACATGTTATTCCTTTGAAATTGGTGGAGGGGGGGGAAGCCCCCCAGTGTTTGTGATTCAGTTTGTATAGCAGAGACTGAGTTTCCAGGTGATGTTGGTGGTTTTAGTCATACTTTTGGACTCACAGCTTTAGCACATTTACAATTACATAATACAAAGATTAAATAACTGAAAATATCAGAGTTTCTTTGATGGGGACAGCTTCAGGCTATTCACAGCAAGATGGCCCCCTAGGTTCCTGAGGATAGAAAATCCATCACTCTATTCATCAGATCAGCTGGATTTTTTCCCTCAAAACCCCTTGTTCCACAAGCACAACATCCCTGCTTATCCAACTCCCTGCTCTATTACCTGTCTTCTGCTCTTTTCCTCCCCTTCCCTCCCCTCCCCTCCCCTCCCCTTCCCTTCCCTTCCTCCCTTCCCCTTTCCCTTTCTTTTCCTTCTCTTCCTTCTTTCCCTTTCCTTTTCTCTCTCCCTTCCTTCCTTTCCTTTCTCTCTTCCTTCCTCCCTCCCCTTCCTTTTTTCCTCCTCCCTCCCTCCCTTCCTTCCTCATGCATGCATCCATCCATCCCTTAAACTCTCCCACAATACTCACTTATATACTAAAACTTCTTTTCTGGCGTATTTGCTTTGAATTTAATTAATACTTAAGGAGATTTTCTACCCAAAATATCTACTTTACAGCGTCCCGGAATGAATTTCTCTATCATTTCTAGAGCCTATTATGGAGTTTCTCACAACGAGTGCTTCTGAACTATGGCACCTATTATTGTGGATATTACTGCAATGATGAGATTTCTTTTTTCTTTGTTTCTCTTATAATAAAGTAAGCTCATGGCCCCTGTGGCTCCTAAAATATTCAGGGAAGGCTGAGAGCAAAGACAATTAATGGTATTTATGCAACCACATATTGATCACATTAGAGAGATTGTTTTTCACAACTCAGTGACATTTCTAACAATAGCATTCTGAGAAATTCTATACATACGCATAATATAAGGCTTAAGAGAGTTTGTCCAGATTGAACAGATGCCGGATTATATTATGTAGAAATTGCAAAATTCAAAATCACACCATCATTCAAAATACATAAAAGAACCTCCCCTCTCCCTCTCTTTTCTTCAGTGCTGGCCAGTCTTGTTTAGAAAAGACCTGGTCAAAGTCCCATCCACAAATAGGTGGTAGATTAGGTTCAATATCTGTGTATTGAACCAGAGTTTTAACCAGTACCTGCTTAAAAGCCGGTTCTCTTTTTAAAGCTCAGGTTAAGTAACAAATATTAATTTCTTTAGAGGCTTGGGTTAGGCAAAGGAAAGGACAGAACAAGTTATGTTCCTTACCACTGGAAATATTTTAGCAGAGGCTGAGTGTCTGCTTAGTAGGAATATTGGCTGGAGATTGAATGCATGCTTAGAAAAGTAGGTGAAATTAAATTCTGCACATCTCCATTAAAAAGTAAGAAGGGGCCCTGGCTGGCGTAGCTCAGTGGATTGAGCGCGGGCTGCGAAACAAAGCATCGCAGGTTCCATTCCCAGTCAGGGCACATGCCTGGGTTGCAGGCCACGACCCCCAGCAACCGCACATTGATGTTTCTCTCTCTCTCTTTCTCCCTCCCTTCCC
Source organism: Tonatia bakeri (assembly GCA_004024845.1). NCBI lineage: Eukaryota > Metazoa > Chordata > Mammalia > Chiroptera > Phyllostomidae > Tonatia > Tonatia bakeri. Next base: position 28,592 of record PVIA01005039.1, read on the forward strand.
TCTCTAAAATAAAATAAATAAAATCTTTTTTTAAAAAAAAAGTAAGAAGGGGAAAGAGCCGTGCATGTTCCAGTTAATTCTAGGGTCCCACCACTCCCTGTGGAAGAAGCATCTCTTCCAACCTCTATCTTTACAGATAACTTGGCCAGTTCTTCAAATTCCTGTAAACCACATGCTTAAGTAAATATTCTTTACCTCCTATTCAATATTATGTCTTTGAAATTCATTCATATTCTTGCAAGCAGTAGTACTTTTTTGCTTATTATGGTATATAATCCCACTGTACCAATATACTGCATTTTATGTATCTATTGTAATTTGGAAAGGCAAATTACAATAGATACATACTGCAATTAGACAAAAGGTTGCTGTTAACAGTCTTATCCATGTTATTTTGGTGGACACGTGTGCTACTGTCTCTCAGGTATTTACATGTAAGAGGAAGAGCTAGATCATAGGGGAAGCATAAGTTCAGCTTTGCTAGATACTACCAAACATATTATTTTGCCCTTGAACCAGTGATATTTCAGAGTTCCAGATAATCTACACACTCTCCCCAACACGTGGTATTGTCATCTCGCTATATTTTACCCATTCTGATGTATTTAGAGTAGTATTTCGTTTGGTTTTTTAAAATTGCATTTACTGAGTTACTAACAAAGTTAGGTACCTATTCACATGCTTTTTGGCCATTTGAATGTCCTCTTTCATGAAGTGCCTATTTCTATATTCTGCCCATTTAAAAAAAAATGGGTTCTCTGCCTTTTTTATTAGTATGTAGGAGTTTATCATGTATTAAAGAAAGAAGTCCTTTTTCAAATATAAGCATTGTGATTATTTTCTCCTAGTCTGTCCCTTTCTTTTTCACTATTATTCGTGTATTGTAATGGATACAGTGCTTCATTTTAATGAAGTTTAATTTATCAGTGCTTTCTTTTGTAATGAGTGATTAGTGAGTCTTATTCATGAAATCTTTGCTGGCTTGGATCTTGCCCATGGATGAGTTTATTTACGTGTGAAGACTGCCCAGCAGATGTAACCACTTAGACACCAGTGGCTGTACCGTATCCTGGTTGCTTCTGATCATTTAATCACCATTGGCGGAGATTACTGATTGCGTGCCATTCCTTCATGCCTTGTTCAGGGACTCTCATACAATTGAGACTGTAAACACTCTAAGCTAAAGTAATCATTCATATATATATATATGATCATATATATATAATCATTCATATATAATGAATGAATATATATAATCATTCTTATATATATGAGAATATATGTGTGTGTGTGTTTATATATTCATTCCTATATCCCCTACCCCGATGAAATATAAGCAAGGTTTATTGAGTGTGGCTACCCAGAAAACCTGTTAACCTGTTAAAGAGGTTTTCCTCAGCTGATGAATCATACTCTTTTGCTAGTTCTGAAGAGTCCATCTTGTGACCATGATATGATGTTTGTGAACGGAAGCTTACCATTGAAGCCGTCAGGAGCCCTGGGGTTGCTGATGGTACTAAAATGGGCTACTTTGTATATTCCTTTTGAAAGAGCTACTAAACCACCATTTCAGTCAATGGACTGTTACCCAGGTTTCTTTGGCCCGTACTCAGCCTGGAGTTCAATCATGTAACCTGGTAGCGGAAGAAGCTCAGATGAGAGATTACTTTTCTCTCATTGTCAACACACAGGTGAGGGTAAAGAACTTCCTTCAGCCAACCCCCTGGGTAATGTTATACATACTTTTTTTTCTTGATTTTATAAGTATGTCATAAAATGGAAAAAGTTTTATAAAGGTATATTTTTACATGATGGCAGGAGATTAAGTGACAGGAATGTTTAAAAACCATGCGTGTCCTTCATTCTGTATTTCCATAACAAAATGATGATTCTACCAATGCATATATTTTTCAGAAGTGGAAACATCTATTCTACATGAACACCAAGCCAAGATTAATTTATAGTAGATCTTTTATACTATTTTTCAAAACGAAGAGTAACGTGCAATCCTAGTACTAAGATAGTTAATAAAGGAACAGAATATTCTAGTCATGTGCTTATAAAACTGGGTTTCATAAAATTCCAGGCTTTTCAGAAAGTTGTTATGTATTACTTGACAAAACCACAATTTTGGTGACTCAAGTTTAGGACACATTGGATTTAATTGAGTAAAACAAGATTCTTTTGGACTACAGAAAATTTTGAGGCTATAGTTATGACTTTCCAAAGAAGGAAACAAAACGGACACGGCCTAACGCTCTGTTCTCATTCAGAATCGAATGGGATCAATGCACCCTGAGACATGCTTTTGGAAATCCTGGCCAAGCCTGCTCCATTATATAACTTGCACAGTTAGGATGATACTGGTTTTGAATATTGAAACTGTCTATCAAGGCAGAAATTTCAAAACAAATTTGCTCTTATTATGTTATTCTCATTTAAATTCAAGAAAAAATTAGGCAGAAAAAGCAATTAAGCGGAAAGTCATTTTGCTCGGGATACTTACAAAGATATATACCCCCTCTGTAGAAATTTGCATGGCATTACATTTAAAGTGGATTTTTTTTTGCTTTTTTTATACACAGATCATAGTATGAAGATTTGAAGATGGCATAAAACAAACCTTTAACATTTAAAGTGATGAGCTTTGGGAAAGGCTGGCTCAATCTGCTGTATGGCATGAAGAACCTTCTAGAAATGTGGTACACTGCTAGACTCATAGAGTCTATGACTCTCTGGGATGGATATGGTAGGTGTATTTGGCTGACGAACATATGTTGAGTACTTGATATTCTGCTATTCTTCCAGGTGCCTTAATGCAGGTGTTGTCTTTGCCGTGGTTTGGGGGACAGAGAGAAGTAGTTCCAAGGGTCAGGGACTTCAGTGAGGGACTATATAGAGCAGAAATTTTCCCATGATGCAGTTGTGAATTTGCTTATGACAGATCAAAGGTGGCTGGCCCCACTTTGCCCCAGGAATCTCTCCATGTTGAGATGAGATCTGTAAATCCATTACTGTACTATTTCCAAAGCACTTCCATGGAAATCCTTAAAACAGAGTACCCATGTGCCCATAGCTAAGAGTCAAATTAGTTGTAGTTTTAGAGCTGTACACTCTTTGAGTCCCAGGTGTCTCTTATTCAAAACTCTTCCCCCACTTACCCCCCAACCTCTTTATACAAATTTCCATATTCATGTGGCAACCGTAGTCAATACTAACATATCACAAAAGTTATTCACTGCATTCGAGTATGTCTTTTCTCCCTATAAAGATTCAGCTTGAGACAGTATAGTAACAACACACGTGAATCTCTGAACACTTAGAGAAGACACTTAGATTATTAAGGGTTTCATTACTGGCCGTGGAAATGAATGGTAACACAAAATGCATTTTCAGTATTTACTAAAGACTTTTTCTCAGCTGCAGTTGGTTCTATTCCAGAAGTGGGGGGAAAAAATCCTCCCGATAGTAAGGTCAAATTAAAATGCAGGGGCTCCAGTTTGGGGAGTCTGTTTTTCTTGATAAATATTCAGCTTCTGTAACAGGACTTAAATGACAAAATAGAAGGAATTGACTTGATATTGAATAAGCTTTGAACCCTTGATCCAACCCCTATTCTTAAAGGTGTGTATTTAAGATCACTTTGTGCATTTAACTCTCATCTTAACACATGACTGCAAGCAACTGCAGAAGTGGCCAATTTTTCCTTCTTACTAGAAGCGGAGGGTATTCCATCATTTTCACAAGAGTAGCAACTTTACCAAATTTACATTAGATTGATAATAGTAAATATGAAGGTTTAATGTGTCAATACTTTTCCAATCGTCAATAAACATATGACATCTCCACGAAAGAGCAAATTGAAAACCATGGTGTCATTCTGTGCCATTGCAGACTATAGTTTTGGAACGCTTATTTGAAGCAGAAAGTTGACAGATTAACATAAGGGGAAATGACACCTGGAGTTCTTCTAATCTTATATGTATGAGGGGGAACAAAGACTGCAACCCTAAAGTATGCTTTTTGGGGGGATATTGATTATCTTAAGCTGGCTATTTTGAAGAAATCAAAGTCTCGGAAAGAAACTTTGACCCTCCCCCTTACTTGCCTAAATCAATTCGGACAGGAAAGCCTGCTCTGGGAAGGGAGATCATGTTAGCACAGTAAGAACTGAGCCCGACAGACAGGGAGGAATCTAGCACAGCCTGTTTGCCGGACTCCCCTCTGCGTCCCATTGTTTCTGGGTGGCCTGGCAGGAATGTGTTTACCACATGTTTGCTCCTTCTCATCTGTGAACCGCCTGCTTTTCCTCTGAAGTCCCAGACCCCTGCCTCCCTCTCCTTAGCCTAAAATGGCACATTAAGTCTCAACTGCCCAGGGCATCCTCCACTCTCATATTGTTATGGAACACCTTTTCCTGTTAATCTGCCTCAGGTCAATTTGATTATTAGTCCTGGCAGGAGAATTTAGAAGGGTAGAAGAAAATTACTTTTCTTATCCCCGCACTGGCTTCCTATTTAATAGTATAAGTATATTTCAGTGTTTTCACTTACTGTTAAGTATATATGCAGACGCATTCGTGAAAATGTCATCAATAATGCTCTTCCAAGAATTTGGGGTTTTAAAAAAACCATTAGTACTTTATTTTTGGAAAAGGAATTGATTGGTAATAAAGCTAACAATAATAATAAAAAAAAAGTCTGCTTTCCTTACCAGAGAGTCTGCCAAATCTTTGTGTCTATGATACTCTCCATTATTCAATTGACATTTGAAAAATTTGGAAAGGAGAAAATGACAAAGTACTGAATTTTTAGTACTGGCAATAAAACATGTGCACGTTTTAGAATGATTTTCAACAGGACCTGAAACAAATCTAAAGAGGTAAGTAGAAAAAGTTACTAAATCCCTGAAAATATTAACTATTGTGGACAGAAAGCAATAGAACAAATATTTATAACTCTTCCTCGAATGGGGGCCAGAGTCATTTATAGGGGACCTAACACTAGCAGAGTGGGTTTTAGGGGAGGACCACATCTGGGAGTCTCTGGTCTTCTCCCCAGCTAATATGAAGAACATATTTCCACAGAGGAATACTCAGAGGCATTACCAACACCTCCCTTATAAACTGCTGATGGTTGTGACAAATTCCCAGAACTCTCGCAGTCAGTTTTTGCCCCTAATGCACATGAAAATCACCTGAGCAGTTTTAAAATATTGCCCGTGACTATGTCACACTATAGACCAACTGAGTCAGAATCTCTATACTGGGGCTGGGCGTACAGTTGGAAGTTCAAGTCCTTGACTACTCATTACAGTAAGCCTCCCCGCCCTGCCCCCACACACTCCACTGCATATCTGAGAATGAAGTTTCTACTTTATGCTCTAGCGATTGTTTTCTCTATCTCTCTAAACCCACATGGAAACACAGATTCTATATTTCCTATTTCTTTTCTATATGAGCATTTTAATAGAAGAATATCACCAAGCTAAAGTGTGATAGTAGGTAAGCAGTTCCTTTCTTTGCAGGAAGTACTGATCATATGCAGAATTAATTTACACACACATATATATACATACACACACACACACATACACACACAGGGTCTGGCACAAATAGTGCCCCCTTTTATTACAAAATCTTCTATTACAAAATTGTAAGCATGTCATTCTGTAACATAATATCACACTCAAGCACACCATAGGACATTTTAGGTGACATGTTCAAATTAAAACTATAAATGATTACACCCAAATTATTACCCTACCAACCACACTCAAGCAAGCCTTACTTCTGCCGGACTCTGTATATCAAACTCATCTTGATGGGATGTTTAGTGAATACGAGCCTATTGAGAAAAAAAAAACCCTGCCAATCGTGAGAAAACACAGTGGTGATTTCCTGATAGAACAATCTATTCATTCTTCATTGTGTATAATGATTCTATTACAACTTTTACACAGAGCACGTCATATTTGGTAATAACGTACAAACTAAGGGCATTCACCCTGGGGCAAAATGCCACTCTTTCTCATTGTAAAAAAAGAGTTACATTTTCATTTCTCCCTGCAACTTTCTAAAAGGGAGAAAATACGTGAAGAGCAAAGAACAAAATGAACCCTTTTCCTTCTCCCTTCTCTTGCTCCCTTTTCTCTTCTGCAGGAAGCTCTAATCATACATAGCGACGTACGGTCATGCACTGCTCTTTGGTGTGCAAACACCATGGAGTGCACTCAGACAAACTTAGAGGGGATAGCCTCCTGCATACCGAGGCTGTATGGTATTGATAGGGGTCTCAAGACTTGGAAAATTTTAGCTTAAGGTAAAAAGTTATAAGTCTAGCCCTGGCTGTCGTAGCTCAGTGGATTGAGCACAAACTGCAAACCAAAGCATCGCAGGTTCGATTCCCAGCCAGGGCACATGCCTGGGTTGCAGGCCACCGCCCCCAGCAACCACACATTGATGTTTCTCTCTCTCTCTCTCTCTCTGTCTCCCTCCCTTCCCTCTCTAAAAATAAGTAAATAAAATCTTAAAAAAAAAAAGGTTATAAGTCTAGCAGGTAATGTGTATGTTAAGCTTTTGTTTCAGAAACTACAGATAAGGCCCATCCTGGCTCCTGAGAAAAGCAGCCAACCTCCTGGGGCACTGGCTAGAGATTACCGCCTGGGGGGGACAAGTTGGAGGCATCTGGGCCTTTTGTGTGACCACCCCCCACCCCTTGGGAACAGCTAAACTGCCGAGAACAGGAATGCTGCAGCTTCACTCACCTAATACTCCCTGAATTTCAAAGCCCTCACCACACCTTGCTTGTCCTCCCCCACCCCCTTTATAAAAGATCTGGCCAGGAAAGAGAAGGGAAGATGGTTTGTTAGGGTGTGAACCCACCATCTTCTCGGATCACCGGCCATCTGAATAAAGTGCCCATAAAGATTCAATCGCTGTCATTGCTTATTGGATTTGGTAGTGACAGGCAGCCCGAACGCCAGTGTCTTTTCTGGTTATAGTATTACCTATTGCTCCTAGGCTACAAGCCTGTAAGGCACATTAGTGAATGAAAGAACACTAGATCGAACCAAGCACAAGAGAAAAGGATGCCATCCAGAGATGCAGGAAACATGAGATGGATGAGGCTGCTGCCTGAATAACACAGCGCTCTGTTCTAGAGCAAGCATTTTTTATAAGGAGAAAGAGTACACTAAACAATAAAAAAGTACAGCACAGTAAATACACGATCCAGTAATATGCTCATTATCATGATCAAATATTATGTACCATACATAGTTATATGTGCTATATGAGGGGGGACCCCAAAACTCCAGAATTTATTTATAAATTGCGTGTTTATTCTCACATGTGTAAACTTCAGTCTCCTTCAAAGTACTCTCCATGTGATGCAATACACCTATCGACATTTTTCCCACTGCTTAAAAGTTTCTGAACTCGTGGATTTTGATGCCTTCTAGTGCTTCTGCCATTTTTTTGTTTCAACTCTTCCACATCAGCAAAACACTTCCCTTGAAGGGCTTTTTTTCATCCAGGAAAATGAAAAAAGTCACTCAGGGTGAGATCAGCGACTAAGGAAGTTGGGCCAGAAGGGGTCATGCCATTTTTTTGTCAAAAACTGCTGAACACTCAGTATAGTGTGGGCAGGTATGCTTGTAAATCACCCATCATGAAATAGGCAAATGCGTTGAGTCTTCAAAAAAATTTCACTGAAGCTGGATGCAGCCTCTCACCACAACACCAGTTGGTGCACTGATACAGATGGGATCCTAGAACACCCACCTAGTAGGGGAAGCCAGTACTATAAGGGGCCCACCCTCCAGGAGATCATTTCAGTTTTTATGTCCCCCCCCTTGTACTTTTATACAACTGGCAGTGTAGTAGGTTTGTTTACAACAGTAATTATTACCACAAACACTTGAGTAATGTGTTGCACTATATTATAACAGCTATGTCACTAGGCAATAGGAATTTTTCAGCTCAATAAGAACTTTTGGGGCCCCCATCATAGGTGTGGTCTGTTTTTTTATCAAAACGCCATTATATGCCTGTAATTAGACTCTTTCTATTAAAATTTCTTAAAGCATAGATTGTCAACTGCTTAGTCATTTCATATAATCATCCGATATATGGGACTGAAGTACATGTAGATATAAATAGATGTAAACAGAACTGCAGTAAACAATGCTCATTTAGTTCATTCATTTAAAATGCATTGAATTACCAACAACTATGCTAAGCAGTAGGAATTGAAGGTCTAAGAAGTAAAGGCCCCTTCTCCCTGGGACCTTGTGGTTCATTGGGAATATACCAATTTTGTTATGGACTAAAAATTGGTATCCTCCTAAAATTCACATGTTGAAATTCTCACCCTCAGTATGAAGGTATTAGGAGACGGGGAATTTGGGAAGTAACTAGGTCATGAGGGCCACCACAATGATGGGATTAGTGTCCCTGAAAGACGATGACGAGACACCAAAGCAGTATCATCAGTGTTCTCTCTCTCTCTCTCTCTCTCTCTCTCATATGAAGACAGCCTAATCAGGAGGCTGCTAATCAGGGAGAGAGTTCTCTCCAGGAGCTAAATCTGATCACTGATCAGGACTGTGAGAAATGAATATGTTATTTAACTCCTTATGGCATTTTGTTATAGCAGCCAGAGATGACTAACACAGGCTGGTAGACGGAATAATTGAATTACAAAGGGGAAAGTGCTAAAATGCAAGAGAGGAAGATAATAACTGTTACGGGGTGCAGCCAAGAGGGGGGCCCCAAATAGGGATTTGGAATGGGGTCCAGAACTCAAGGTGTTCAGGAAATATTAGGATGTCCTCACCCCCCTCCCCAGGTGTGGGTTGGGGGAAGGGACACATGGAGCAGGGCCATTGAGAGCTGTTTTGCATAGCAACAGCTTTGCAGCTAACCTCTGGTGTGGTCATTTAACATATCTATAATCTTTAACCAGTTATATAGATATGTTAAATAGCTGTGGCCATGCTCTGAGCCAGGGGAATGGAAGTAACTTCCCCACCAAGAAGTAACTGGGGAGCAGGTCCCCTGAGTTACAGCGCCTGTGTGGGAGCTTGGAGATGATTGGCTCCATGACATGGGGCTGCAGAAGAAGATTGGTGCAGGGATTTAAAACCAGACTTGGCAGCCATTGTGGGGGAGAACCACGTGTCTTTGGCAGAGTGGTGACCTCCCTCCTTGCAGCTTTGTGGAGAGATCCACGTGGTTTTGCCAGAGTGCAGACCCCTGTAGCTCTGGTAGGAGAGGGCCACGTGGCTTTGGGGTGCTCCTTTTGGCCACACGGCCTGGGAAGCAGGAGAGACTTTGCCTGGAAGAAGGGTGAAAGAACTCTTACCAGTAGGCCATGAGAAGGTGCCGCACGGTTTTGGATTAATTGCAGATCCTGCTTGGACAGCGACACAGCTGATGGTGCTGGGAACCGAGGAAGGTCTCCCAGCCGACAAGGATTACTGGGAAGAACTGGGGGCTACCTGAGCCATGGACTTCCATTTCCTTTCCTGAAATACAGTACCCCAGACTGGGCAAAGGGGGAAGGAAGGACTGTGTGTATTTGTGGGTGTTTTAAGGGACTTTGGGATTTTGATGAAGACATTAGGTCACTACTTTAAGTCTGTATAGCATTAAATAAACATTTCATTTCCTTTTCATGAATCTCTGGCATTGAGAGACATCTTTCCTATAGGCGGCGGACATAACAAATCTGGAGCTTCCTTTTGGTAATAGTATATTGCCGAGGCCCCACCTTGCTGTTCTGTAACATAACTACTTCTCTTGCTGGATTAGGTTTGGTGGTCAGAGAATGTTTGTCAAATAAGGTGACAGGGCAAGTTGGAGTCGACCAATATTTGTATCAAAAGATAATTGTTATTTTGTGTACACTTATATATCACTTAGAAATTATTACAGCTGATCACAATAGAACAGCGATTTTCCACTTTTCATCTCATGGCACATATAAACGAATTACAAAACTTCTACGGCACACCAAAAATATTTTTGCCGAACTGACAAAAAAATGGCATAATTTTGATTCATTCATACCAGATAGCTATTGTTGTGTTGGCTGTTGTCATATTTTAATCTGACATCCTCAGGGAAAAGAGGTCTGTGCCCCACCCGACTAAACAGATATGGCATGTTTTTGAAAACTCTTACAGCATACTGGTTGAAATATCATTTCAACAGAGCATAATTCTATACAAATTTCAAATCTATTTAGAGTCATACTTTATGGTCAACCACGATCAAAAATATTTGTTCTTATAGTACCCAGAGCTTTCAAATGTTAATGTAGAAAGAAAAGAAGATAATTATAGTAGCCACCCCCATTCATAATTTCACTTTCTATGATTTCAGTAACTTTTGGTCAACGGGGGTCTGAAAAAATTAAGCAGAAAATTCCAGAAAGAAACAATTCCATACATTTTAAATTGCAAGACATTCTGAGTGATGTGATGAAATCTTACGCCATTTTGCCCTGTCCCACCCAGAATATAAATCACCCCTCTGAGCTGTATACACTACCCTCCTTTTAGTTACTGAAGTTGCCATCTTGGTTATCGGGTCAGTTATCGGGAACTGAGAGAGAGTGAGAGAGGGGGAGAGAGAGAGACCACATTCACATAACTTATTACAGTACATTATTATAATTGTTCTACTTTATAATTATTTATTGTGGTTAATCTCTTACTTTGCCTAATTTATAAATCACACTTTATAGGTATGTAGGGTATGTATAGGGGGAAAAATGGTATATGTAGCATTTTGTACTATGTGCAGTTGAATCCATTGGGGGTCCCAGAAGGCATCTTCTGTGGATAACGGGGGGGGGGGGGATACTGTATCTAATACAATAAGAATGAACAATATTTCTTGGTACAGTTCTTCACTTTCAAATATAGATTTATTTGAATGAACTAGGAAAGACTATCGATTCGATTTCTTAAGAGAAAATTAAATGTAATTTACAGCAATTTACATATACTTATTAACACCCGAAGCACTTTAGGAGATAGAAAGCACTTTTCTGCACCATTTAGGGCATTAGGATGGAAATACATTTCTGCTGCCCACTGGCCACAGAGATTATGAGCTGCACTCACCATCGGCCTTTCACTGCAGAAAGTAAGCCCGTTACGTGTCCGGGATGTCCATGCCAGCAGGCTGGCAACCCATGTTGCCAGCCCACCGTCTGTCACTGTACGTCTTGGCAAGCATTCCTTGCTTCTTCCGATTTTAGGACTTTTAACTTGTCCCAAAGTTGCTAAAGCAAAAGCATAATAAAACATTTTCTACTTTCCTTTAGACCTCCCAACACACACGCGCACCCACACACTATTGGTAGGAAGAAACAATAAAAATTTTAAACTTACAGATAAGGGTTAGCTCTACCATTCATCACTTTAAAAAGTTTCTCTGACTACCTAGTCAAAGTCAGCAGGGTATCTGCCTTGAAACGTTATCTACACGTATTTCCAAGGAGACCACAGGACTGTATACTGTCTTGGAAGGTCCTTAGAAGGCTCTGTCATTTCAGGTATCTGTTTTCTGTGGTTATGTATATGGCCAGGGCTGTTTGAAATGGAAGAGACGGCCACCCTCATCATGCCATCTGATGGATATTATATAACAATGCCAACGACTAGTGTGCAATGGGAAAAGCGAACTCACCCCTCCTACCTGGCCTGAAATTCTGTAGAGTCAGAACCCTGGATTAGACACTGTAATAAATGTCTGCCTCAAATGTCAAAAGGTACAAACTTCCAGTTATAAAAATAAATAAGTCATAGGGAGGTACGGTCCAGCATGGTGATGAGAGTTACTAATACTGTGTCCCATGTTTGAAAGTTGTGAAAAGAGTAGATCTTAAAATTCTCATCATTTAAGAAAAAAGTTGTTAACCACGTATGGTGGCAGATGATAGCTAGGCTGACTGCGGTGATCATTTTGCAATATATACAAATACTGAATCATTATGTTGTACACCTGAAACAAAAAATAATGTTATATGTCAATTATATCTCAATTAAAAAAACAACTAAGTGCAAATGGGCAATGCCATATGGGTGAGAAGGGGCATTTCTCATTGATATCTCAGAGAACGTTAATATGGTTTCCTGAATTGAAGCAAGTACATTGAATTTATATGAGCTTGTAGAGCCAAAGGAAGTTTTCAAAAACAGCTGAAAAAAAAAGTTTCACAGTGTTGGTTGCAGGCAGGGTCAGAAAGCCTCATTTTAGGAAGCTGGAGTAGAATGCCACAGAGACACCGAGGATACCAACCAGCTAGTATATACATCAGCTCTGGGGTCTTCCCATGGTCCCCAGGAAATAAGAAGCACACTAAAAGAGCTGGAGGTGGGGGGTGATGCTATTTAAACCATCACTGCATCTAGAGTTGTTCTGGGTTATGTGTATGGCATTTTGTATGCAAAGCATGCATGAGGATATATATATATTTGGCTTTACCGTTAGCAGTTAGGTTTACTGCAATTAATGCCAATGATTATGCTGGAGGGCTTCTTGGTTTTCTCCCAGTAGGAGCAATCCACGTATGGGTACTCTAGACAGAGAAATGTAAAAGAGAATCCTGCCTGCTACATCCAGAAGGAAGCTTGCTAATAGAACACACACACACACACACACACACACACACACACACACACACAAATCACAGAAGAAAATGTTTCTGTGTACATGTGGAAATTATTTTTAGGGAGTCCTCAGACAAACAGCTATTCACGGGCCAACAGAAACCCGTAAGGAGTAAGGACTTTTGTCATCCTTAAACCTCTTCAGTAGAGAGAGAGAGCAAACATATGTGGAGCAGAGAAACGAAACACAGGGAAAGAAGCAATTCCTGGTAAATACACGCCTGCAGGGAGAGTCTTTCAGAGTGTTCACGGATAATGAGCATACCTTTTTGGTCCTATAAATGCATGATTCTGAACACTAGCTAATTCGGAATACTGTTAACAAGAAACAAGGATGTGGGGGTGTTGAGAATTCTGTACCATTTAATATGTGAACTCCACGATTTTGACACAAAGGCTTTGGGTTCTCTGTATGCTTATACAAGTCTTGATACAAATGAATGACTGTCCTGATATTCATCAGACTGGGACATGAGCAAGGACAAACTGGTAACAAAGGTTCAAGACAAAGGAAGAGAGGGGGTTCCAAGTACAGAGGTGACTTCCTGAGAATACGGCTAAGAAAACACTTTTTGTTTATTCACTTTGCCTTTTCGTAGGAGCCATTGAGATCAAACCTCAGTACTAATAGAGATATGAGGTTAATTCCTTCATGAGTTGAACTATGATTAATGGCTCATTCCAGAACATTGCTTAAATCATTTTAAACTACTATAATTTGTGTTTTTGCCCTGTTAACTATTGAATAAATAAAAACAGTATCACCAATAAAAATAGCCACTGACTGAAATCACTTCAGATAGTTTAGCTATTCAGAATGAGAGAATAACAAGGAATTTCTACAGTGCTGTTTCTCAAAGAAAGAGACCAGGTGATTTTGTGTGTCAGGACCTACTAACAGAGAGTCCTTCAGGATAGGGCCCTGGAATCTGCATCTTACTCTCGGCATCCTTAGGGGGTTCTTTTGTATTGTAGAGTTTGAGAAGGACTGCCTCATAGATGGTAAGGCCAAGGCACGGATGACTGGGCCAGGGGGAGAGTAAAGCCATGAATGGCCATAGTGTGTTCAGTAGGTTTCCCCTGTGATTCTAACAACCAGCCAGGAGCGAGAACACCTGTGCATTGTCAGTGACCACTGCAGAGATATTAGGCTTTGCCCTGGAACTATATCCAAAATATTTTTGTACAAATAAGAACTGCAGATCTAACAAATTCCTATTTTATTGCACTTATAAGCTCAGGAACAAACACGGTGTCATTGAAAATGATCTTCACCCAAGAATGATGTGGCGACATAACAGTGTGTGTTTGCACCCAATGTTTAGATCAGGAGCCAGGTCCTGATCTTGGTGACCAACACGGCTGAGACGACTTCAAACATGCACGCTGGAAATCGGACCGTGTGATACAAGCCTGACAATTGTATAGGAAGGAGCAGAGAAAAGAAACAAATACACTATACTTAGATATTGGAGAGGAATGATTGTTCTTTGCATGTTTAAAGGTTTTTGAAACAGCGGGAAAGGTTATGCTAAGTATCATCTTTTTCACTGAAGCTTTTTTCTTTAAGAATGGATTACAAGTGCATAATTGACCTTTGACCTAATATTCCTTGTTTCCTTTTGAATTATAAGAACGTATACCACATACACAAAGTTTTCTGCCTATTACTTTAAATCATTAGCATTGTACTTGATTCAACAGGAGCCCTCTTAGAGTTGAGGTTATCTGGGTGATCTCTGTTTATAAATGTTTTACAAAGTAATATTATTTTATGAAAACTAATAAAAAAGTCAGTTTCTTCATATAGGGCTTGAAAAAGTAAGGAGTGTGCAATTGATTATTTACTCAATATTATTAACGAATCTGTTTCTGGAGCTTCCGGTGTCTCATCAACCCTTCAAGGAGGTGATCTGTCTATATTTGGTTCCCAATCCTGCTCTTTTATTCTCAATTGCTACCTTAAAAAAAGGTAAGAGGGGCAATTTTTAAGTTAGGCCCAAGATGAGTGGTTTCCCAGGGATGTTCATGTTGATTTTATTGTCTTTTAAACATATTGATCACTCAATAAAATGATAAATTCTGCTCGTCGATATCACCTCTCCTGTCATTCTTTTGCTTTTTCAACCAGAGTCAATGTATACCATAAGAACATGCTTTTCTTGTTTCCCGAATTCCTTCAAGCAAAACATAATTCTATAATGACCAATTATAGCCTAACACCTGGTATTATAGCGGCGACCTTGTCAACATCAATTTAAAGTGAAGAACAACAGTTTTCCTTGATTGGGGAAAAATGAACAATAAGTGAACAGTCCACGTCTTAGCAGAAAAACACATAGGAAGTTTATTCCAAGGGAGCCCACAGGGTAATTAGGATTTCCTAGAATTAGATATTCCACCATCAGTTTAGAAAAGTTTAGCTGTGGGCTCAGTATTTTGTCTAAAGCTTCCAAGAAAACTGCAAAAAGTCCTGGGTCCCCTTGCAGCCAATATTTACTTAAAATAAACCCATCCAGAAAAGTCCGTCTCTACTAAATCTTATCTATCTCTTGCTATTTTTCTTTGACAAAAAAACTCTGTTCAAGCTGAAAGGTAAGCAAATTGAATAGAAGCATCATTTGAGCTGAAACCATATCAACAATTTTGTGGATTTCCATTGCCAGTAAGTCTTGCTCAAAATGATACACGGAAAATTATATCAGCAGAGTGTGGGGGGGAGTCTTGGTCTAAGATCAAAAATGTTGGGGGAGTGATAGCTTGCTAGAAGAGCACGGCTAGCAGATTGTCTAGAAAGGACAATGAAGCCATTTTATCAGTTAAAATCCCACTGAAGTAATGAAATACATGATCGCTTCTTTACCGAGTAAACAGACACATTTAAGTATATTTTAATATGGAGGTACAGGTGGATATGAATTCTGTGTACGTGCATACACAAACACACACATATTTACGTATACCTGTGCCTGGACCTCAACTCGTACATATTAGGAGTGTAACGCTTCATTGCCTGGGGAGACTTCCACTTTGGCGTCCCCGACGCTACGCGTGCCAGTTCTTGTGGCGCCGACAGATGTGTTTTATTTAAACAAAAGCTATGGCCCTGGCTGGTGTGGCGAAGCGGATTGAGCGCCGGCCTGTGAACTGAGGCATTGCCAGTTTGTTTGCTGGTTGGGGCACATGCCTGGGTTTCGGGTCAGGTCCCCAGCTGGAGGTGTGTGAGAGGCAACCAACTGATGTTTCTCTCCCTCTCTTTCTCCCTCCCTTCCCCACTCTCTCAGAAAAAAAGGAAAAAAAAAGATATGGATGCAATTCCAGGGTTGATGCTTAGTAGAGAGTAAATATTACAATACAATTACCAATGACTGGATTATTTATTATACAATAAACATATATTAAATGAATATGCTTATTCACTTAATTTTCTTTAAAGAGTATGGAAAGTAAAAAAAAAAAATGTTAAGAGAATACTTTACTTTTGTATAATTGAAAAACCCAGTTCCTGCTTTTTGGTTTTTAGCTATATTATTACCTACATCTGTAATTTTTTCTTCATTTTCTTAAAAGAGAACTATCCAAGCATCTTTTGTCAAGCTAAGGAAGAGACAATAATAAATATTTATTTCTAAAGCGGTAAGCACAGACATGGGACTGAAAAAGCCAAAGCCATTCAGATGGAAGGGCCCTTATTCTGAAAGAACAGACAAATGAATGAGAAATACAATGGCTACACCAGGTCTATTGGAAGCAGAGCATTCTTCTGAAACATTGCAAAGATCTGCCTGGCTATTCAGCCCTCCCCACAGACTCACTGCTCTCCATTACACAAATAAGGAGCACAGGGAAAAGAACACTCGACTTGAAGTTAGAATAACTGGGTGTGAGTGTGACTTTATCACTTACTAATTATGTCATCCTGCGGACATTACTTGACCTTTTCAAGGGTTGGTTTCCTTGTCTAGAAAAATGGACAAACATATATCCATGGCTAAATGGAGATTTGAAACTAGTCATGTATAGGAAAGAGCCTGGTACACTGTAGGAAACTTTCCCATTATGAGGTACTATACTTGTCACGCACATATTATTCTTATTACATCATGGGGAATACATTCAAGAGTTACGTGACTTCATTTGCATTTAAGGAAGAATGTATTCATTGGAATCTCAATCAGTATTGTGTGAGTCTCTACATATTATTTTACTTCAATTATGATGCTTTCATCTTAGACTCTAATTATATATCTTGTTGTACTTACTCTATTAAGTGAATTTAAAAAGGAGTCACATTAAATAAAAGACCTTTAAATTTTTTATGACATAAAGAGTTGCCACAGACACACTCTTTTTGCATCTTACCCTGGTACAGTCAAACGCAATTAACTATTCAGACCGGCGAAGCATCTTTTACATTTTTCATAAAGATTCTAAGCGAAAAGGTTGTACTTATCTGTCAATTAAGTTATGCAACTTTCAGAAATAGCTAATAGCATGAAGCAAAGGCAAAATTGCAATCACAGATTGTATTCAGTGGAATTCAGCAGACAAAAAATGAAGCCAGCTAGGTCATTTGAAAATGTGCTCATAGTGATTTTTCAATGCAGCAAAATCTGGCGCATAGAACACTGAAGAGGAAGTCCAGAGGCATGTGTCGGTTAAAAAAAAAATATCAGCATGAATTATTACATGGGGATTTCGTCTAATCTCTCTGTTATTCATTTAGAGATGCCCAAAAGTAATTCCCGCAAGACTTGAAATGTTTATCGGACATTTCAGAGTGTCGGGATCTTCTTTCAATAACTTCTGAATCACCTGGAAACGCGCCATGGACTTGGCTAATGGTGGATGGAATACAGCTAGGGAACAAGTTGAAAAGGTCATATGGGCACCAAGGGCGAAGTTTCAATTAGACAGCGAGGAGCGGCTGGCTGAGCATTTTGTGAGTCTGGATTGAAATATGTGGAGATGGTACCTTCTCTCAGTTTGGGTGAAAATGATCTGACCAGGTTGACATGCAAGCATATGTGTTACATAGTTATTTACTTTGTACAGATTTTTAAAATTTGAGCAGCATAATTTCTATCATGCCATGATGTCTTCAGCCCTGGGTTCTACTTATTTTTTGGCTCTCAGTACTTACTGAGGTAAACTACGTTTTAATTGTCTGTATACTAATGAGTTTGCCATTTTACTTTTAGGAATCTCTACATAAGCAGCAAAAGTTAGAGCAAAGGGTGCTCAATTCAAACGTTTTTTTAATATCATCTCTCCATTTGAACTGATATACATAACCCTTCTCTTTCACTGGCCAAGACATTATAAAATCCTCTAACCATATATCCTGAATCAAAGATAATAATAATGCTTACTCTCATATGCCAATTGTTCATTTTTGATTTAAAGTGATTTAATGGCACAGATCTAAGTAACGGTCTGGTAAGATATGCTAAAAGAAATGTTTCATTGCAAAACCATTAGATGTTGGGAACCACCCTGCCTGGTATCAGAAGCTGTAACCCCCGTCAAGGCTAAAGCTGGGGGAATGACTTTGGAACTGTAAGCCACGAGGGCCTATTTTGAGTCAGGGTCAGATAGCTAAAGAACTGTAAAAACTTGAAGGAACAAACTTATTTCCTCACTAAGGAACTTGAAGGAACAAACTTACTTCTTACTAAGACAAGCTTATCTCCCTGGCAGGAGCACCACTTCTGCTCCTTTTACTTCACCCTGCGTGGCCCCCAATGCTTGGTCAGTTAGCCAATGACGGGTAAGATTCCACAAGGGGGGAATGACCTAAGACAGGCATCATCACGTGGGAGGCCCCCAAGGAAGGACTTTGGGGGATACAGCAAAAGGGTGATGGACCCTCGCCCCTCGGCTTTGACAAAGCCCGAGTCCTCATTGTCTACAAGAAAATCTCGTAATCTCTTGGCTGCCTCACTTCCCTTGCTCCACCTAAGCATGAAACAATGACAGAGGGTGGTGCAGCCCTGTGCTGGAAAGGGCAGGTTCCCCGGGTGATCAGGCCTAAGAAAGAATATGTAAAATCAGGTGAAACCTGCTTTGTTTAGAATGCTCTCAATGGAATGATAAGGGTACAAGGAAGAAGTAAGTTTGTTCCTTCAAGTTTTTACAGTTCTTTAGCTATCTGACCCTGACTCAAAATAGGCCCTCAGACTTCCTTGTTGTCTATTGTTCGATCCTTACTTCCTGGCAATGAGTAATGAGCTTTACCTGAATTTTTACGCAAACGAACCCAATAAAAGCCTGCTCGGGCAGGAGAACAGTGCACTCCCCACTATGAGAGTGGATGTTTTGTCCCTATTTCTCTACAGGACTCGGTTGTCTCTGTGTATGTTTTGCTCGTGTTTCGATGAGCCATTCGCAGCGTTGCGCGGTCACTGCCGGTTGGTGGCCATGACAATTAGATATGTAATGAACACTAACTATTAGTACTAATAATAGTTACCATTTACAAAGTGCCTATTCTGCGTGTGTCACAATGCGCTACATTAGAAATTTCACTTGCATTTTCTCCAACCCTTACAACTGTATTAAAAAGGAAGCATCATGTTCTCTATTCCACACAGAAGAAAAGTGAGTCACAGAAACGTTGAGCAACTTGATCAAGCCCAACTGCTCAGTTTGGAGACAGGATTCAAGCCTCAGGGTTTGTTTACAGACCTCAGGCACTATGTCAAGGTATGAGGTACCTGTTCCGAGCAAAGGCTAACCATCACTGCGAAAAAGTATAATCACTGATAGGTTTCTCATATTATTTAGTATTTAACAAATCTATTATTTTTCAAAATAGTCTATAATTTGAATTTTTTACTTTTTATCATCAGCTTTCCAAATGGTCTTTATCGCCTTTGGTGTAGTGATCCCTATCATTTAGGGGATCTCAGATGCTTTGGCATTGATGGAAACTGTAAAGCCTCATTGTAGGGAAGTGCGTATGTATCATATATGCACATATTCAGATCTCTGAAAACTTATGAGCAATTTCAGGAATCCCAAGCTACACTATAATTTTAGGGTGACCCACCATCCTGGTTTGCTGGGATTAAGCAATTCCCAGGATGCAGGACTTTCAATTTTGAAATGGAGAAATTCCTGGACAAACCAGGGCAATTTGGTCATCCTAAAATGTAACATTTACATAACATTGTAATAAATACTTTTGACTAGAAGCTAAGGCTTTTGCTTCTACACAAACTATAAATGAAAATATGTGGCTGAGCAACAAAATGAAGGCTTTACTAATTTAAAATCTTTAGTTTTTATTTAGCATGAACAAGAGCTTTTGATGTATACTAATGAAGTACATGACAAGGAGTGGGGTGATTTGATTGTTTTTTGAAGATTTTATTTATTTATCTTTAGAGAGGGAAGGGAGGGAGAAAGAGAGAGAGAGAGAGAGACATCAATGTGCGGTTGCTGGGAGCTGTGGCCTGCAACCCAGGCATGTGCCCTGACTGGGAATCAAACCTGTGATGGTTTGGTTTGCAGCCCACGCTCAATCCACTGAGCTACGCCAGCCAGGGCCTGGGTAAGTTGATTGTGATCAGTTGCACCAGCTTATTTTATTGTAACTCCAGAATTTCAGGAAAGGAAAGATTTATTGTTTTATGTTTCATTAAGCTAAGATTGACTTTTCATAAGTATCTAAAAATGTTTTAAACATATATATGCTATTTGACATTTTCCAGTGAATAAATATATCAACGAAAGAACTTGTTTGGTAAAAAGTACAATATGGCCTAAAAAAAGACAATGATAACCAAAAATGGGGATCTGTGGAAAGTACCTCACAGGGTGACCTCGTCATAACTTCCTAACCGGGCAGATCCTGCTAGGTAGTCACGCCAGAGGCACGTAACTTCTTTAGTGAAAGGCTTATCTTTGCCTGAAGCAAATCCTATCCCTGGTTTCTGTGCATCCAGGTTAACACACCCTTAAATTTTTCTTCAATTATAGTTGGCAGTCTATATGGTATTTTCTATTGGTTTCAGGTATGTGTCATGGGGGTTAGACAACACGCCTTTGAAATACCAATCCCTACCTAGCTTTCTCCCACCTCCGCATAATCTTCCTTACTTGTTCCCTCCTTCATTTCAAAGGCATCAAAGAAACTGCAAACTTCTATTCTCAGGACCATTTGAGATCTTGCTTCCTGGCATATGTTGTCATTTTGGCTCAAATAAACTCATAAAAATTCTGTATAGGTTTAGAAGTTTCTTACGTTGACAACTTCATAAATTGACCATTTTCCCACAAAAAAATTCTTACTTCATCACTTATATATTACCTTAGTGATTTAATTTCTAAGTCTCACAAAGGTATAATTCAGTATTTTATGATAAGTACAGTTTAATTACAATTTTACTATTACTAGAGCACTAAGTATCATGAATATTTCCATTCAATCCTCACACTATTTTTTTCTAAAAAGACAAGCTTCAGCAGTCGTTCTTTATAAAATGTGGTGTCTTCTAGATAAGAAACAGAATATTTTTATAACTCACAACAACCTTTAGGTTTGCGACAAAATGCATTTTTCCTTCAATTAGCATTTTAGATAAAACCCACCCAGTTTATGTGCTGTTAATGAAGAATTCAGCCCTAGCCAGGTGGCTCAATTGGTTGAAGCATTGTCCATACACCAAAGGGTTGCGAGTTCACTGCCCGGTCAGGGCATATACCCAGGTTTAATTCAGGTTTGATTCCTGGTTGGGACACATACAGGAGGCAACCAACAGATGTTTCTCTCTCTCTTTTCCTCCTTCCCTCCCTCCCTCTTCCCCTTTTTCTCTCAAATCAATAAACATATCCTTGGGAGTGGATTTAAAAAAACAATTCTAATCAGATTTCACCATTTCATCAAATCAGAAATCCCTTATTTCCTGTCCTTACTCAGATGGTAAGCTCAAAGACAAAACATAGCTATTTTACCAATAGGCTGTCAGCTGGCACTATTTGCAGAGATTTTCACGATCTTTTATCACGTCCACTCAAATAATCCAAAGATGTGATCCTATGGAGGCATGCAGTGTGCATAGGACAACAACCATAAAATGCAGTGATGGTTTCGCAGTTGTTAAACGAGAAAACAATGGGTGTAGCCAATCTATAGCAATATCTACTAGCTCTCCTAGAATTTAGTGATACGTTTATGCTATGATGTGAAAACAGGAAATAAAAAAACACTTTCAAACCACAATGAGCTATCACCTCACACCTGTCAGAATGGCCATCATCAATAAAGCAATGAACAACCAGTGCTGGGGAGGATGTGGAGAACAGGGAACCCTAGTGCACTGTTGGTGGGAATGCAGACTGGTGCAGCCACTGTGGAAAACAGTATGGAGTTTCCTCAGAAAACTAAAAATGGATCTGCCTTTAGGCCCAGCCATCCCACTTCTAGGAATATATCTGAAGGAACCCAAAATTTGAATTCGAAAGAACATAAGCACCCGTATGTTTGCTGTAGCATTATTTGCAATCACCAAGATATGGAAGCAGCCCAAGTGTCCATCAGTAGATGAGTGGATAAAAAAAACTATGGAACATTTACACAATGGAATACTACTTGGCCATGAAAAAGAAAGTTTTACGCTTTGCTACAGTATTGCTGCATCTGGAGAACATTATGCTAAGTGAAATAAACCAGTCAGAGAAAGAAAAATACCATATGATCTCACCTATAAGAGAAACCTAAATAACAAACTCAGCTAACAAATGAAACAGAGACAGACTCATAGATAGAGAGCAGGCTGACAGCTCTGGAGGGGGGTGGTTGAGGCTGGAGGAATCAAGCAGAAAGGGCTCAGGGACAAGGACGACAGTGTGGTGATTGAGGGACAAAGGGGGATATAATGGGGATAAATGGTAATGGAAAAAAGTACAATACAAAATCCCATTAAAAAAAGGAATTGCTTTTTGACCCAGCTATTTCAGTTCTGGGAATTTATTTGAAAAAAAACAAAGCACTAATTCAAAAGAATATATGTACCCCTATGTTCATTGGAATGCTATTTACAATGGCCAAGATTTGCAAACAGCCCAAGTGCCCATCAGTAGATGAGTGGATAAAAACCTGTGGTGCATGTACACAATGGAATGCTACACAGCAGTAAAAAGAGAAGGAAATGCTACCTTTGCCACAGCATTATGTTAAGTGAAATAAACCAGTCAGAGAAAAACAAGTACCATGTGATTTCACTTATATGTGGAATCTCACGTCAAAAATGAAGCAAAAGAGTGACAGGCTCATAGATAGAGAGCAGGCTGAGAGCTGACAGGGTAGGGGCTGGGTAGGGGGCACAGAGACATTGAGCAAAAAAGAGACACGAACAACAGGGTGGTGACTGCTGGAGGGAGGGTGGGGGAGGGGAGGAGGGGAAAGGGGGATATATGATGACAGAGGGAAGTGTGACTTGGAGTGGTGAATGTACAATACGGTGTACAGATGATGTATTGTAGAATTGTACACCCAAAACCTCTATGATGATATTAACTAATGTTGCCTTAATAAATTCAATAAAAAGAAAATAAATTTAAAAAGATGTGTGATAAATAGAGAAAAGCATCAAAATCCTGAAGTCTAGATAGCAAATGTCTTCCTCCTGCAGCCCAGATAACTGGGACTTTTAAGGGAACCATGAACACGTGAATATCAAGTATTTTTTTAAAGAATTCAAAACACGTTTTCTATTAAGTCCAAAACTAATGATAAGGTAGGACATTTACTAATATATCTTTCAAAACAACATGTGCTATTAACATCTGTTCCTACTTCCTTAGTGTCGGTAACAAAAATGGATAATTCAAATTTACAAAATGCAGCACAAACATGTTAGACTACGAAATGCTATGGAGCATTTGCCATTTAGTGCAGGACGTGGAAGCCCCCAGAAAGTTTTAAATTTATGTTTACCGTATTTTTTGGACTATAAGACATTCTCCCCCCACCCCCAAATTTGGAAGGAATAATGGTTGTTAATGCTGCCATTGAGTTCTGTTCACAGTTACATTGGTGAAATATTATGTTATTTGTGTTATTAAATATTTGACCGCATTTTGTACTTCAAAAAAATTTTGGCCTATTTTCCACCTCTGAAACCTAGGTGCATCTTATGGTCTGAAAAATGCAGTGTATATATACATTCTGAGATGGTAGAAGACAATTTTACTTTTCTAGTTTATTTTACCAGGGCACATCATTTTATATCTGTCTACTCAAAGGGTCAAGAATAAAAAAATACAAAAGTGGAATCCATTATTTGGTTTGGCAGTTGAGAAATGTAGAGGAATTTAAATGATTGGACTTTTCCAGAGATGCTATATTTGTTGCCAGAAAACACAGGTGCTTCTAACTACACTGCCTTTCGGCAACACAAGAATCAGGAGAGACGGCCAATTCCACTCTTCGGAGGAATCTTCTCAGCAAGAAAGTCTCAGGAGATTAGCAACCACAACCAGGGTCTGGAGATACAGGACTTCAAGGGTGGACCAGGGTGACTGATAAATATTGTTGGTTAAATTAAACTAATTGCTTGAAATGTAAACAGAGGAAGGAACTAATCTTTGATTTCTGGTCTTCGTGTAAAAATTAATACAATTGCCAACACCTCAAAAAGATTTGAAAAGTCATGGATAACATTAAGCAAGTAAATATTTAGCATTTTAATTTACATGTCAAGTCCAATTGTGAGAACTCGAGAAATAATTGGCAGCGATGGTTATGGTTGAAATTAGATTCCCCTCGTTCCCCAGGTAATTGTTGAGTCATATTTATTTACTTGGTGGGAGGCGTTGCCAGCCTTGTTCTAGGAAATGGGCTTTCTACTCTCTTTCATTCATTCTGTGCAGTAGAACACATGTGTATTACGCACTTGCTTTAAAATTATAAAGTGTGGGTGTTTGCATCCTGTTTATCCTGTTTATGTCATGTGATAATTGCATGATATTAAGCATATTCTCAATCTCTCTGTAAAAGAAGGGTAACCCACAGCTTACCTCCTAGGGGTTATCTCAAGCATACAATAAGGAGATTAAAATAGAATTTACCACATAGTGGCATAAAAGTGTTCAGAAAAGTTGTCTCATAATTATGCCCTAGCTAAAACATTGACGTTCTTTCTTATCATTGACCTCTCTATATATCTTTATGACTTCTTTCCAGAATGTACTTTTCCCACCTCTCTTCAAATTCTAGATTTCGTCAAGGTGTCAACTTCCCTGTGATACTAATGTTAGTCTACTCCAATTGAATGAACCATTCTCTGCTCAGTGTCCTATAGCTTGGCGAAGGTACCTCTATTTCAATATATTTTAACTTAGAGTTTATGGGGGATCTCCTATTCAACTGTGAATACCATGAAGACTGAGAAACTATTTTATTCTTATCTGGTCAAAACTCTACCATAGCACCTTGCAAATGGCAGGATTCCACATTGGAAGTTAAGGGCAGGCTTAAATGAAAAAATGAATACACCATAATCTTGTCTGCATGAGAAAGCAATAGATTTTCTAATTAAGAAGCTGCTGAGAAATTATAAAGATGAGGAAAAGTTAGTATGGAGATAGCTTGTAACATTAATATCTAACAGATTAAATGTTAATCACCAAACTACATACTAAATATTGTAGCCCTGGCTGGTGTGGCTCAGTGCATTGAGCGCTAGCCTGTGAACCAAAGGGTCACCGGTTTGATTCCCAGTCAAAGTACATGCCTGGGTTGTGGGCCAGGTCCCCAGTAGGGGGAGTGTGAAAGGCAACCACACATTAATGTTTCTCTCTCTCTTGTTCTCCCTCCCTTCATGTCTCTAAAAATAAATAAATAAAATCTTTAAAAATTATTGTTGTAAATCTGTATTTAAAACATCTCAAAATAGAATAACTTTTATTAAAGAAACTCTTGAAAATCATTCATTTAATCTCCACAGTAATATTTCATATATTAACCGAGGCATTTTTTTCTTATTTATCATCAGTTGACTCAAGTAAAAGTGACACAAAATGAGAGGGTAATTGTGCTGTGGAAATTCTAAATCAGGATAGTGAAATAACAGAGATGAGCAAATAACCTAGCCCATTTAGCTAGGCGGAAGCATATGAAGCCTGTCCGGAAAAAGTTCCAGCCATTGTTAATATAACGAGAATGGTTTGCGGGGCATTGATGTAACCTGGCAGCCAAGGAGAGTGGACTGGAATGTGCATATGTGAACAATGATGACTTCACTGTACTAGTCAGTGGGGGCGGTAGATGCCGCTAAGTGAGCATGTGTACTGTGTGGCCGTCGCACTCAAAATGACTATGTGAGTAGAGCACAAATCTGCATAAAATTTTGCATGAAGCTTGAACATTCCTCTGTGGAAACTATTGGGATGATTCAGAAGGCCGCAACTATGGGCATCTGGTGATTGGCAGCTTCATCACGAGAACGCACTCGCTCCTGCATCACGTCTTGTGCAGTTTTTGGCAAAACATCAAATCTTCCAAGTGACTCAGCCGCTCTTAAGCTCAGTTTTCATGCTCTGTGACTTCTGGCTTTTCCCAAAACTAAAGTCACCTTTGAAAGGGAAGAGATTTCAGACCATTCATGAGATTTAGGAAAATACGATGGGGCAGCTGATAGCGATTGGGAGAACTGTGTGTGGTACCAACGTGCCTCCTTTGAAGGGGACTGAGGTGTCATTGTCCTATGTACAATGTTTCTTGTATCTTGTATCTTCTTCAATAAATGTCTCTCTTTTTCATATTATGGCTGGATACCTCCTGGGCAGACATCATATGTCTAAATTTGAAATTGGAAGTCTCAATCCAATATTGGCAACAGCAAAGCTCATAAAACCTATTACTATTCAAATCTTAACTGGACATTTCAGTCTTTAAAAAATGGTAATACATATCACTATAAAGGAGATACAATGTGATTTAAAAAAATAAAAATTATGAATTAAAAATCTTTGAATTTGCCTCGCTAAAAAGCGAAAGAATCTGTGAGACACAGGGGTATTTGATGAGAAGTCCTTGAAGGAATCTCGTTGACCTGAGCATATCAGAAAATTGAAATTAATGAGCTAATCATTATTCTTCTCAGTGAAGTACAAAAGTAGTGTTTAGAGAATATTTACATTTTGCTTCTACAAAATGACATGAAAAGAAACAACAGAGTACTCTTCGGAGACAACCCAAGGAGGGCAAAGGAGTTACTCAAGCTTAAATTCATAACAACTCTGTCTTTTTTCCCCCATAAATTAATGAGAAGCAGCGAGAAGTCCTCCAGTAGAGTCAACCACACAACTACGGAGGTTCCTGGTATACAGTCACATACCACATGGCCACGTATACATAGGTGGTCCCGCCACGGAGCAGAAAAGTTCCTTTCCTATCACCTAAGATAGCATAGCCATCGTCATGTAGCAGTGCAATGCATGACTCATGTGTTTGTGGTGATGCCAGTGCAAACCTCCTGCTTGACAGACATGGAAAAGTGCAGCATATACAATTAGGTACAGTACATAATACTTGATAATGATGAAGAATGACTATGTTACTGGCTCATGTATTTACTCCTTTGTACACTTAATCATTATTTTAGAGCATACTGTTTCTGTTTATAAAAAATTGCTACATGCAGTAAGTTGTGTTCCACAGGCAGCAGCCTCATACCTGTTGTGACTACCACATGTCTGGATGGCATCATTTTCTGTCATACAGTAATGTGCTGTGTAGTCACGTAGCCCAGGGGCAATATGCTGCCTCACAAAGCCTAGGTGTGTAGTAGGCTACACCATCCGGGGATATGTGAGTGCACTTTCTGATGGTCACGCAACGACGCATTCCTCAGAATGCATCCCTGTTGTTAAGTGGCACGTGACTGTATTTCAGCGCAAGCTATAAATATCCCTAAGAGAGTCAATCATGTGAATACAAAGTGAAATTTTCCACTGATGTAACCTTTTAACTGCAAAGCAAGTGATGACCACAGAGCTTGTACACCATGGTCACTCCAGGAAATTGATTTATATTCACTCGACATAGAGGAAATGAAATCTGCAAAAAGTGGAATTTGTTTGCTTAAACTACAGAAGACCTCACAGGCCTTGGGAAAATTTAGCTGCCACCATATTCACATCCTCCCCCCAACACATACCTACTTCCGGATTCTGTGTATGTTTACCCGCAATAACATCCGGGTATTTACCCACAACTACAAATATAGGTTATGTGAGTTTCATATTATATTATAATACATTATATATCAAGCTAGACATATTATACATATGCAATATATAGCTTAATATGTAATATTTTTAGTAAAAAAATTACATTACTATTACTTGGCATACTACTTGAGCAAAGGGTATCTCTAACAGTTTAATATCAAGCCTGAAACAAATATATATTTTATTTTATTTATGTGTGTATGTGTATGCAGTGTCAGGCAAAAGTAGGTTTAGAGTTGTTTGTATGGAAAATAATACAGTAATAAATAATGATACAAGAATAAACTCTGTGTTTTATGTACTCACAAGTGTAAACCCACTTTTGTCCCACCCTGTATATATGATAAAATCACATGTTAAGGCATTTCTTCCTATAGGTACAGGAAAAAATTCCCTTTTGCTGAAGAAATCTCCCTTCTCTGAAAAAAAGAATTTTAGCATTGATCTTATTTTCCATGTTCTTTGGTAGATACCCTGCGTCTTGGAATGACTATGAAGCCACCGTCCCCTTTTGCTTGGATGACTGTAAAAAGCACCTGAGCTCCCTGGCTGGTGCGGCTCAGTGGATTGAGCACCGGCCTGCGAACCAAAAGGTCACCGGTTCGATTCCCAGTCTGGGCACATGCCTGGGTTGCGAGCCAGGTTCCTAGTGGGAGACACATGAGAGGCAACCGCATACTGATGTTTCTCTCCCTCTCTCCCTCCCTTCCCCTCTCTCTAAAAAATAAATAAAATCTATAAAAAAAAAAAGCACCTGAGCTTTCCTGCTCCTGATGATTTTCCCTTTAGTACATTCTTAACACCTCGCCCAGGAGGAACAATCTGATACATGAATGTCATGAACTCATCCTTCGCTTACAATTTTTCAATAGCTTCCTACTTCCCTTGTCGGGGGTCCTGGGCAGGGTGCCTCCGAAACATGCCACAATGACATACCCATGACTTTGAATTGAAGTTACTCGACAAGCAGCTGGTGCTAGATGGGCACGTGGACCCTCCCCTGTCTCCCTGAATACAGGAAATACATCTCCCCCATGACAGGTACCCTCCATGCATTTGGAAACCCCCTTATCTCTAGAGCTTAAAAGATTCCAGGGCGGAGGGAGCCGATATAATAAACAAACTTTGTTACCCCTTTTCCAATGTACTTCCCAAGCCCAAACTTAGTTTCGATTCCTCACTAATGAATATAAAAGTTTTGCTTAGATTCCTTTCTAATGAGAATTAAGTTCTTATTTTGTCAATTCTTCACACATTTACTGTTTCTTTGTCTAAAAAGTATAAAACATTGGCTTGGTCATCGTTTCTCTTACTGTCATTTGTGATTCTTCCATGTCCATGTATCAAATTATTTTTATTTTCTCCTATTAATCTGATCTTGCGTCAAATTTAATTATTAGCCCAGCCACAAGAACTTAACAAGGGGTGAGGAAGTCTCCCCTCCTCTGAAATCCTTAAAGTAGATACCAGATCCTTAGGATCTTTAGCGTGGGCTATAAGACCCTGCATGGAAAGGTCCCTGTTTAGTTCATCACCTTCCACTAGTACCATCATTTTCTTAGACTTAGTCACCCTGTGAGTTCCTTTCTGTGGGTTCCCACTACAGGGGCATTGCATAAGCTCTTAATTCCAGTAGGATGGGGTTGTTTCATCTCCCCTTAGTTAGCTGCTATTCATCTTTTAGATCACAGCTGTCGAGTCCCTTCCTGAGGGATGCTCACCCTGACATCACAGTCTGCATGAGATCTCTTTGTGATACTCTCTTTCTGAACTGAGCTATATGTTGCAAATATTCACATAATCCTCTGTGTGTCAATTCTGTAAACAGGTCCATGAATAGTTCCCCTGTTTAGAGTTTGCGTTGTCATTTTTGGAGTTTGTTTTCTCACCATCATACTCCAGCAACTGGTGTCATGTGTGTACTGGATGTTCAAAAAGTATTTGAATGAGTGAACTGAAACATTAGTCCTTAAGACTGCATACATGCCCTGGCTGGTGTAGATCATTGGCTTGAGCACGGGCTGCAAACCAAAGTGTCACCGGTTCGATTCCCAGTCAGGGCACATGCCTGGGTTGCAGGCCAGGTCCCCCAGCAGGGGCATGTGAGAGGCAACCACACATTGATACTGCTCTCCCTCTTTCTCCCTTCCTTCCCCTCTCTAAAAACAATTAATAAAATCTTAAAAAAAAAACTGCATACATATATGGCTTCATACATGATTCTTCTACTTCTTTGTAATTAATTTTATTGCACATGTTATTTTTAGAAAGTGTCTCTAACTCTTTGTAGAAGGCAGTGGAGAAAAGTAAAGCCATGAATCATAATATTGGAATTCAAGTATTATAAAAGGGTGGAAAGATTGTCTTACCCCATTATCATATGTTTTGATAGAAATGATATAAAACAAGGATACATCATTTAGAACCAAACCTTTATTTCCTGTGGCCATGGAAAGGTGTAGCTAATAACTAGGACACTGTTAACTATGTCATAGCCTTGAATGGCCTTCTGTTACAATCATCATATATATTAGTAATAAAGCACTACACATTTTAATGGAATCAATAAAACAATATATCTTCAATACATTTCACATGCTACGTTTAAAATTCAGAACACGAGAAATCTTGAAGCAAGATAAATTTGCCGTGAGTTTACACACACCTTAAAAGAAATGTTTGCACATGCTGATTGCATGATGACAGGTTGCTTTAAGAACAGAAACACCGAACATGCGTTAAAGGTATTATTCCTAACCCAGTACCATCTTCATATTCAGATGTAATTGCAAACTTAACAAGCACCTTTTGCTCATATAAAGATGGATCATTTAACTGTTTGTTTGTACAGAATCACTTGTAGAAAGCAGTTATCACTCTGTTTCATTTCTTCATTCATTCCACAACCCTGACTTTCATAACTACTCTATGCCAGGCCCTGTGCAAGATTTGGGAGATGCTGATACAGTCCCATATCCTACTATTGATGAACTGACAGTCTTTTGAAAGAGACAAGCCAAGACTTTCAACAGGACATTAGAAGTCTCAAGATGTCAGAGCAACTAAGACATAGAAAGGGGACTCTATATTTGTCTAGAAAAAAATATCAAAAAGGAGGAAATAAAGGGAGGAAGGGTGCCCCCTGGCAGAAGAATATGCATATTTTACATGAACATACACAATATATTTAAGAAAAGTCTGTGTGGCTAGTGGAAAGATAGATTTTGGGCAAAAGAGGTAGCCAGAATTTTTAAACAGATCAAATATTTTAAGTGAATACAGTGCGTTCCAGTTCTGTATGAGACTTTATTATAAAACTAAGTTTTGGTTTTAGAGTTCATTAAACTAAATAGTTGATACAAAGCAGGACATATATAATATGCACATATTTCCATTTTCAGGTAATTAAAGTTTTGTTCTGTACGCAGAGGTATATTCATGCAAATAGCTAGGTAAAAACACATCAGTCCATAATGTGTACAACACACGCACACCCAGGTTTGAAACATTCAGAGGAAAGTCCCTGACTGGCTGCGTTGGAAATACGTACATATTGATAACAGATGGATTCGCTCATGCAACTGGCTTGTGACATTTCATTACTTCTGCCAAATCAAGCAGCAGTCACCGGCGACGTGAGCGCGCAGAAACAGCACGCAACATAAATGTTAGCATTCATAGATCAACCTTTTATGGGAATGTAGTTTTTCATGTAAACAATTCACTTGACATCTTAAAGCAATCTTTTTATACCCCTTGTTATGGTTTTCTCAGGCAAGCAGAACGATTTCAAGGGAACGTACAAGGCAGACTATTAATATTAGTCACTACTCAAGTTGTGTCTACAGGCTGTTCACTAATTTACATCCAATTTGCATCAAGTACCAAGAGTGGTAGTGCAATGAAGTGAAAAGTGTTTTGTGTTTTTTTTTTTAACTTCTTTTTCTGTTAGTGTGCAAACTTGGATATCAGCACATCTAGGGTTATTTCCGCTACCTCTAGAACAGAACCCTGTGATATTTAGATTGTCCTATTTTCAGCAATTTTGTTTTCCTCTTAAATATATTTTAGTACAAATAACAGCAACAACATTTGCACTGTTTCCTAAGTCATCTTGGAATGCTGACAGATTGTTAGAAATCCATCACAATGTACTTTTCACATATATTTACACGGTATTCAAAAGAGAAGCTTGGATAGATAATGGAAATCTCGTATAAATCTGTAAGCTACTTTAACAGTTTCAAATTTATGGGGCCCTGTGGGAGTGCTAAATCAGACACGACTTCTAGAATTTTTGAGAGGCATAAAATAAATAGATGACGAATAAAGGAAGCTCTGTGAATGCATGTTTCCAAACTGTTCTCTGGCTTCAGAGATTTTATACAGGTAGGTAAACTAAAGCCGTGTTTCAAAGTAATGTTTCTTGACTGTGTTCTTTTTAAATCTGTAAGTTAAAATGGTTCCCAGGAACACTGTGTTCTGTTCTAAGCCATGCTATATTCTAGGGACAATTGTTTTTTTGTTGTTGTTGTTACCAGGGAAACTTTACAACAACCATGGAACCACAGAAATTGCAAGTGCGCAGGTGACCCTTTTTCAGCGGCCTTAGCCCAGGGCATCTGGGACTGTAAAATATAGAAAGGTCCATAAATAAATGATAATGTTTGGCATTTTCAGTATCTTGAGATCCAATAAAATGTACATTTTACCAGTGGAGTCGAAATGACAAGAAATTCCTAGTTTGGTCTCAGAAAAGTTCTAGGGACTCTAAGAGAGCTATAATGAACCCCCAAATGTAAATAATACTGAGGTCTCAAGAATCTCATATACGAGTTGAGAAAGTAAGCTATATGTGAAAAATTAATGAACTATAATTTTTAGATTGTATCATCCCAGAGATTTCCAAGCAGAATACAATATTAAAAAAAATTCTTTAAAAATGTTTCTTAAATCATTAGCACATGCATTTTAGACTGCTCTAAATAGAAGGAAAAAAAAGAAGAAGTTCTCTATAACCAACCCCTGCTCCAAAATAGTGGAACAATGACAATCTGGGGTAGGTCCATTCACATTTCATTACCAAACATCGAAAAATTTATGCTCTGGGTTTACTATCTTTATTTTTTCATTTTTTATTTTTTGAGAGGGGAAAGGTGAGAGAAAGAGTGAGAAACATCAATGTGTGGGTGCCTCTCCCACGCCCCCTACTGGGGACCTGGCCTACAACCCAGGCATGTGCCCTGACTGGGAATCAAACCAGTGACCCTTTGGTTGTCAGGCCAGCACTCAATCCACTGAGACAACCTGGCCACCTGAAAGGTTGGCCACCTGAAACCTTTTGGGATATTGATTTTAAGCTGATTATTAAGAAACAAAAGACTCAGAAAGAATGTTTGACATCTTCCCTTTCCTGCCCAAGAAATTCAACAGAAAGTCCTGTTCCAGGAAGGAAATTTTAGCTTACATCCCCTGAGCCTAATTGAATTAAGTGTGGTATATAGGAAGGTTCCAAGCTGGAGCCTGTTAACAGGATCACCCCACCGTGTCCTATTGTTTCTAGGTTGCCTAGCAAATGTGGACCTGCCGTGTATGTTCTGGTATGAACATACTACCAGTAAATTACCTGTTTCCTTTGAAATCTCAGATGCCTGCCCCCTCTCCACTTTGTCCAAAATGACATATATACCCAACTGGGCCTGTCTTTGGAATTTTCATGCTTATGTACATTCCCAGTGTACACATAGTTTCTCCTGTTAATCTGCTGTATGTCATTTGAATTATGATCCCAGCTAGAACTCAGAAGGTGAGAGAAAAGTTTTTTTTTTATTTTTCCCCCTCACAATTGCAACATACAACTGAATTTTTCCCAGACAAGGAAGAATATATGCATTGATTCAGTACAAAAAGGTTCATTCCAATTTACCAGAAGAGAAAATTGAGGCTTGATGTACAAGACTGGTGCTCTTGCTATCAGAGAACATTAACGGTGGCATGAAAAAAGTTTCCTCTGCATTTTCTGTAAATATATTAAATAATTTGGGTTAATATGGGCTTTGGAGTCACAAGTAACTGTATTTGAATTTTAGTGCATACCATCTGGGGGCGGTATGCCTGGGAGCCAGTTACTAACCTTTTGGATATATAGTTCTGAATGGTGCAAACCAACTCTTCTTGAACAGACCTATCATCAATGTACAATATATGGGAAACATTGTTAAGTAAGGCCTTTTCCAGAACCTAGCAGCCAGGGCAAACCCCACCCTTTGCTTAAGTAACACACGCATGCGCACATACAATATTCAAATGAGTCTAAAGGTTATATCCTTTATCGGTCCTTCCTTGCCAGTGCTCAGGTTGTCAGTGGCTGTACTTCTCTCCCAAGCACCCCAGTTCTGGTTGGGTCCACTCTCCTATAGCTATACTATCTCCAGCTTGTAATACTTGCTCTCTTCCTTCACCTCGTCAGGCCTAGAGATGGCTACTGTCTTTCTATTGTTGCTAGCATCATCTATTCTATACCTTCCCATTAGTGTCTGCTAACCCTGTATATACCTTGTAACTTTTACCCCCTTTCACTTCTCATCTTTTACGCATTTCCTGCTGATGGCCTGTCAGATAAGCAGACAAACTGAAATCATAAATAGATCTTGACTTCCAGAAGATGTGTTATCACTCTACAAAGGTTATACAGGGCCAAATTATAACTTGAAATTAACATAAATAAATTTTATAAACATATCTTGTTCAATTCATATCTATCTAAAACATATCTAGAATAGTTTTCATTGCATGTTGAAATTAAGACAGTTGCGACACAGTGACATGCATTCTTTTTCGTTAAAGGCAAAAGAGATTGTTTTTGGAATATAATATCTTTTAAAAGACAGAATTTCATTTCATGAAAACAACCCATGGTGTTAGAATTCTTTAGTTTTTATTTTTA
Source organism: Tonatia bakeri (assembly GCA_004024845.1). NCBI lineage: Eukaryota > Metazoa > Chordata > Mammalia > Chiroptera > Phyllostomidae > Tonatia > Tonatia bakeri. The sequence goes on from PVIA01005039.1 coordinate 63,462, forward strand.
CAACCAAGAAAAATCAATACAATTGATGTAACTTTTGCTTGGTCACAAGATGTCAACTAGAGAACAAGGAAAGTCAACGACACTTATGACACAAGAATGTCAATTGCAGCAATATATAAAATAGGCAAAATTTTTAACAGCCCTAATGTGAAATATTAAAAGATAAAGAATGAATTAACTATAGATAATATTTTAAAAATATCTATTGCAAGCATTATGACATGGACACTGACCCAAGACTGCTGAAGAGGTGCTGGCCTAGTCCAATAAGATGATGGTTTTAAAACAACTGGAATAATCAGCTCTGGCTGGTGTAGCTCAGTGGACTGAGTGCCAGCCTGTGAACCAAAGGGTCCCTGGTTCGATTCCCAGTCAGGGCACATGCCTGGGTTGCGGGACAGGTTCCCAGTAGTGGGCATGCGAGAGGCAACCACATATTGATGTTTCTCTCCATCTCTTTCTCCCTCCCTTATCCTCTGTCTAAAAATAAATAACAACAACAACAAAAAAAAACGGGAATAATCATACTAGGGCATACCAATGCAATAGAAGTTCTACACTACAGTTTAAACGATGATAAAATTTCACATTGCAGAAGTAAACACCCCCAAGACTAACTGTATTAAGGAACAACATGTTTAGGGAACAGGTGTGCTATATGTGGGTGTTTTTCTTTTTCCATTTTAAAGTTGTACTTTAAAATTTTCCTTCCACTGCCATGTATATTTTTGCTAAAAAGGAAAACTATGAGCAGTGAGCAAAAGTCAACAACTTAGAGTTTAAGAGAATTGTGTATGTATCAACTCTATCATTTCACTAAATGAAATATATATCATTTCACCAAAAACTAAATATATATTTGGACAGAATATCTCAATAGCCTATTTATACTGAGCCTTTCATGGTAAATGTACCTCCTCTAAAATCTCAATGGCTAGGTAATGTCTTAATTAAAAAAAGAAAAAAAAAACGCATAAAGTTGCCCTCTGTGGATGGAATGGTCAGCCTGTGGCAACCAGGAAGCAGCACATGGAGAAAGAGGATGGAGTATTTGTGCAGCCAACGCAGTTCATAAGGGGAATTTAATATTGCTTCTGCAATTCTTCCACTCAAGGTGCTTTCTCAGACATTGTAGAGTTTATTTGGTGTTACACTTAAAGAAAAATACCTTTCCACGTATATTAATTTGCAACTATATTGTTAATGTCTTCATAAAGCGAAGGAAATACAGTTTTTAAATCGGATCTGGATTGAAGTCTAGATTCTGCCTCTTAGTAACTATAAAATCTTGTGCAAATGACTTAATCTCAATGAAGTCTAGTATCTTTATTGATAAATGGGGGTAAAATAACGATTTGAATTGGCTGCTAGAAAGATTTACTGTTATGAGGTGTTCAAGATGCACTGTGCCTGATGTATTACAATTAACAAATGTTTGTTCCATTTTCTAAGTTGAGGAGGTAAATGATAAACAGGGAAAATGGTTTGACTTCACCTGCTTTCTTTCTTTTTAGAAATCTTTTATTTATTGATTTTAGTGAGAGATGAAGGGAGAGAGAAAAACATCGATTTGTTGTTTCATTTATTCATACATTCATTCGTTGATTTTTGTTCGTGCCCTGTCCTAGGATCGAACCACAGCCTTGGTGCATCGGGACAGTGCTCTAACCAACTGATCACCCCAGCCAGGCCCTTTCTTTCCTTCTTTTGGTTATGTTCATAAGACAGATATTTTTGTTTCAGTAAATCTGAAACAAAATGGCCAAATTAAGGTCATTGAAGAGGTTTCAGATGATATGACCTTTTTCATCATTTCAGTGATCTTTCACATTATCTTTCTACTTTGATTAAATTTTCAAAGGAGGTTTTCAATGCTCATTCTAAATTATTTAAAGCTGAGGTTAGAAGTTCAAATCCAGCTTGGAATGCAAATTCCAACTTCCTAAACTTTTCTAAGACAGTAAAATAACCATTGTTCTCCAGATTCACAGCATTTCATAGGCTATTTCTAAATGTCATATTTAATTTAGTTCAAGCTTGCTGCTTGTCACAAGAGGCATTTTTCTCTTTGAGATAAAAGACTATTCCCTCGACTGCTTCCTTGACTTGGTTCTAAAATTTATTCACCAAAATAATTCTTTTTGATATAATTTTCAGAAAATGTGCTTTGTTTCAATAGCAGCTATTAGTTTTTTCTAAGAAAGCCCCAAAGAAGAGATATTGCTGTAGAAGCCTAACATTTTTTCCTTGAATATTCTACTTAAAAAATCTCAGGTGTTCCACCTCACTGAGTCCAAGGAGTCCAAGACAGTATTATTTGACAAAGTTCTAAGTAACTGCTGGTACAGTTACATTTTTGGTTCCACATCAAAGTTTCTCATCAAATAACTTCTTAGAAATGGAGATTTCATTTTTAAAAAGTATTGTATTTAATGGTAGGATTAAAGTCTTCCCAGAATGAGAGAACAAATAATAATATTCATTTTTGTGGATGCCTCAATCTATGTAACAGATAGATGTTATTATACACTGTGCACTAGGTCAGATCTAGAGCGCATTCCATTTAACTATCTAATAATAGCTCAATAAATCCTAATTGAATCCTAAGGAAATCAGGAGATATCCTACATTTTAAATTATATGTACATAGTTTAATATATAGCTAATCAAGATATATATTATCAACATAGATATACAGATACATGACCAGAAGCGTAACAATGTACTTAAGTGAATCATTTCCACTAGTAAGAAAAACTTGCCTCATATTTCATTGGCCCTAACTGCATTCCATTTCATACTTAAACCTATAAATGAGAAGGGGTATGGGGACACAGAAATGGAATAAATAAAGTATGATTCATTTCCTGTGACAAGGGGTTAGTGCCCTCTGTCCCCTGAAGAGGATTGCCAAATAGTGGGAATGGGGATCTGAGCAGTATTGGGGATCATTTGGATGGGGAACTGGGATGAGACTGGTAAGTAACTAATGGTATCTATTAAAACTCAGCTTACAATTAAAAACTCAGTAATAATAATTATCAGTATGATATTCTTTTTTGCATCCTGTCAAATATGGCCAGAATGGCTTTGAATTCTAGACCTTAACTTAATTTCTTTTTAAATGAAGTTTCAGGCATAGAGTATTCAATGGATTTCCAAAGCTGACACATGAGAAAGTATAACTAGTTATGTCTTGTTTTATTCTGAAGCACATTTATTTTAGTTTTTAAACAATGATTATTGAATTTATTGGGGTGACATTGGTTAATAAAGTGATATAGGTGTCAGGTGTAGAATTCTACAACCCATCATCTGTATTGTGTGTTGTGCGTTCACGCCCCCAAGTCAGGTCTCCTTCCGTCACCATTTATCCCTACTCTTCTCAGGCCCCCAACCCCCTCTGAGCCACAGTTTGTACACACAACCTAAAAAAATGCAAACAACCACTAAAAGAGTACAGCAGAAAGTGTGATTTCATAGTAAAAATTTTGTCAATTCAGTCTAGTTTCAGGAATGACAAAAATAATGAGAAATCTTAACTAGCAAATCATTATTTCTTTAACTATTTTTCCCTAAGAACAGAATACTTCAAATTAGGTTATCCTAACTGATTATTAATTAAGTCCTCAGGGGAACAATATAAATGAGAGTAATTTAAGAGTAGAATATCAATAGTTTTTGGCAAAGAAAAAAGAATGGATAGTGCCCATTAAGAGTTTATATATTTTGTGAAATCATTAATACAATATTGATTTACTTAACAGACTCCTTTCACAGATAAATTTTCTCCTAGAATCTGGACATATATAAATTCTAAATGAGTTAGCCCACTTCAATTAAAGTTTTATTTTACTACAGGACTACATGGTAAGAATGTAAAATGGTGCAGCTGCTGTGGAAAACAGTATGGAGGCTCCTCAAAAAATTAAAAATAGAACTTCCATGTAAGTTAACAATTCCACTGCTGGGTATTTATCCAAAAGACCTGAAATTAGGATTTCAAAGAGGTATCTATGCTGCCGTTTTAACAGCAACACTATTCACAATAGCCAAGAGGTAGAAACAACCTAAAATGCCTATTGATGAAAGAATGGATTAAAAAATGTGGTAGCCCTGGCTGGCATAGCTCAGTGGATTGAGTGCGGGCTGAGAACCAGGCATCGCAGGTTCGATTCCCAGTCAGGGCACATGCCTAGGTTGCAGGCCATGTCCCCCAGCAACCACACATTGATGTTTCTCTCTCTCTCTCTCTCCCTCTCTAAAAATAAATAAATAAAATCTTTAAAAAAATGTGGTAAACACACACACACACACACAGGAATATTATTCAGCCTTAAAAAGGGAAAGAAATCCTGCCATTCACTACAATGTGGATGTGCCTGGAGGACATTATACTAAATGAAATAAGCCAGTTGCATAAAGACAAATAATGCATGATTCCACTTACATGAGGTATGTGCAACAGTCAAATTCATAGAGTCACAGAGAGGAATGGTGGCTGCCACAGGCTGGGGGAAAGGGAAACTTTGGAGTTACTAATTGGATGCACATAAACTTTCAGTTAAGCCAGATGAGTAATTTCTAAAGATCCGCTGCACGACCTAGTGCCTGTAGTTCACGATACTTTACTGCCTCCTTAACATTTTGTTAACAACTTAAGGACCGCTCACGAGTTTTCTCACGTTTCACATGCCTCAATCCACAAGCAAAAATGAAGTATAAGCAGTTTCTGCTATCAGAAGAGTCTCACAAACAATGGGAAGACAAAGAAACAATTCCCAAATGAAAGGAGAGGAGGAAGCCTCAGAAAGAATGCTAAATGAAATAGAGGCAACTCAACTATCAGATACTGAGTTCAAAGCAATGATTGTCAGGAAGCTCAATGAGCTCACGATGAGCTTCCAGAAACTACAGGGAAGCTACAATGAGCTCACTGCAAACTACATCAACATGAAAAAGGAAATAGAAACTATCAACGAAGGCCAAAAGGAAATGAAGAACAGTTTCTGCTATCGATAACGGATGACAATAATGAAGGTTCTCTGGAACCAGAGACAAATCTGTCCAGCCCTTCCCCTGGGGGTGCAAGGAGAGCACCTCGTAAAGACCCACCCAAAAGGTTGTCAGGTGATATGAAGCAGCATGAACCTATGTGTATTCCAGCGAGTGAAAAGAAAAAATTTCATACGAAAGCCTGCGGAGTTTGTGCCACCCATGGAAAAAGGAGGGAATCTAGATTCTTACGTAAATTTTGTTTGGTCCCTCTTCATAGAGGAAAATGTTTTACGCAGTACCATATGTTAAAAAAGTACTAGGAACTTTAATTGTTTAATTAGTTGTTTAATTGTTTTTATAAATAAAAATGTTATAATTATTGAAAAACAACACCTAAAGTGCATTATGATCTGTAGTTATGATGATTTAAATAACGCGCAGTTTGCCCAAAAACGTGCAGTCCCTGGCGTACGTCTTAGAGATTTCTATGCGGCACGCAATGTCTTAAGAGGATAGATCTCATGACAAGTGTTCAAAACACAACGAAATAAAATTAAAAGAAAAAGAAAAGAGAAGACCAAGACATGAACCTTGTCAGGCAACAAGGGATGGAACGCAATATGGCCTAGATGAAGGAAACAGTTTAAACACACTATCTGAGTCCGTTCGTGTGTCTGCCAGATTACTGTTTCTTTAGTGCCTTGAAATCATGGCCGGTTCTTTGGATGACCTTCATTAGAATCTGGACCGTCACACTGATGTTTCTCCCAGAAAGCCAGCTACAGAACAGGTTCAGGAAGTGTGAGCAGGGCCAATAAAGCTGCCTTTCACCATCAGAACTGAAGAACTGCCCTGTGGGTGATTAAAAAATTATCCAGTTATGTGGTTGAGTCTCTTGAGATTTACTGTTAGCCAATTATGGCCCACGGGCCAGAGGAGTGACTGATAATTGTCTAAAATTAGAGTGATACAATGGGAAGGTGAAACACGCTCATTTTTTTCCCCTTACAGATACATGTTGATTGAAATAATGAGAGCTTTAAAAAGCTGACACAGCTTTGATCTCTCCTTTGATGTTTCCTGCTGTTTTCTGTGATGTTACTCTGCATAGAATATAGTCAGTTAAAATGAAAAGCCAGCGAATAGTTTCTCCTTACTGATAATTAATACAAATGACTTGGCAAATAGAATTCTACAGAGCGGCAAATGTAAACAGCATAGGATGGCCCCCAACAGTAAAGAAATGGAAGTGTTTTTACATTATCACACTAAGCTGCTCTCTGCCCGCTGCCCTGTCTGCAAGCACTAGGTGACTTTGCACCTACTTTTCTCTTTTCTAGAATGCCCTCTTTCACATGGTTACCACCAGTGAAAAGATTATACTTGCTTCAAGACCAAATAAAACATTGCTTCGCCAGGCCTCCGGCTGGGATAGTCATGCACAATTTCCCAGCATCTGCTACGTGCCTCTATTATTGTTCTCTACCATGGTATTATACACATTTGCCTGTGTCTCTTCTAGATATGGCATTCTTAACAATTTTTGTGCTGAGGATCCTTTTAGCATCTGGTGAAGCATACGGTACACTTCCCAGGATGTTTTAAAATGTATAAACTAAAAAGAAAAGTCATATAGCAATGCAAAGGAAACAACTGTTATTGTTACAATATAATTATCAAATATTAAATATAGGAATATATATGGTGATGAATGCACCAGTTGACGATATACTAATTAACATAAATTCAAAGTCTTGGTTAATATGAATGATAACATCTTTCAAAAGATCCACAACTAGGATTTGATATAAAAATATTGGTGGTAACACAGATACTGCTAATACTGCAGTGTATTGTCTAGTTTCATGACTGAAAAAAAAATGCTGATTTTCAGTTAGAGATGACTGAAAATAAAGATGTAATTTTTTCCCCCCATCTTGGTTTGGGGAGCCCAGATTAAGGACCCTATAACTTGGCTGGATGAACTCAAGGGCAGGGTTTTGAAGGTTGAAATGCTGATTTTATCACTGCCCTTATCACATCACAGCACGGGAAGAAGTTTGACAGTTTCAACTCAGTTTCTCAGTGGGTGCCAAGCATAGTGCTGTATGTATTCTTTTGTTTAGGCAGAGAAGCTTGGAAATAGAAATTAAAAAGCATCTGTACAAAGCCCGCTGTGTTTGTTACATTTTCTGTACTTCCCCCAAGTCAACAGACAACTAGGAGGATGTCACTAATGCTGCTGATAGTGTTCTTATTCACAGCGTCGCTTCCCAAGGAGCTTAAACCTCTAACCACAGAAATTAAAGTAGTCTCTACAAATACATCCTGAAGATTGGACGGGGAAGTATCACTAATTTCAGCCTTTCGAATGGACCATTCTAACAACAACAATATTAAGTGACACACTGAAGGGCATTTCACGATTAGATAATGAAGGTGAGGAAAAAAAAATGCCCCCTTACCTGACTCGTGGCTATTTCTTTGTTATATTTGAAGAACCCTGCCCAATACTAAAGAAAGGAAATGAGCCCATTGTTAGATGTTCCCCAATAGCCTGATATGCTATAAACCAATAATTTAAGATGAATTTTAATAGTTTCCCTGTATTGTTTTTAGCATAATATTTGATACAGGTATAAGTGACTTATTCTGTTCCATTTAATGAAATTAAAGGATAAACAAAATGACAAATATCATTTCTGTCAATGTTTTTATGACACAATTCCAACCACGATAAAACTGTGTATTAGTGAAAAAAGCAACTCTATGGAGTAAATATCTCAAACATTTGCCCAATGGATATACTATATATAACATATAGAATATGCATGTAATATACAATATAATAATTTCCACTATTGCAGAATTAAATGAAGTCTATTTTCAACTTTCCTACCCAAAACCCATATCTAAATTCAGAAAATTTTAAAGAGATTTTATAATGTTATGTCATTTTTTAAAGAAGATTTTATTTATTTATGTTTAGAGAGAGGAGAAGGAAGGGAGAAAAAGAGGGAGAGAAACATCGATTGGCTGCCTCTTGCTCTCCCCCAAATGTGGATCTGGCCCGCAACCCAGGCATGTACCCTGACAGGGAATCTAATCAACAACATTTTGGTGCACAGGCTGGCACCCAACCCACTGAGCCACACCAGCCAGGGTGCTATGCAATTTTTTTAATGTTAAAGATATTAATAGGTCATTGCTTGAAGAAGAAAGTAGGCTTTTTCAGTAATAACAAATTTGCAGCATAACTAGAATTGCCTCAGCCTATCCCTTTGAGTAAAATCTCAGATTCTCATAAAATACGATGAAGGATCTTTATAGTATAACTTGATCACAGTCTGCAAGAGTTATGATTCTCTATATTATTATCTTGAAAATGGACTCTTTCTCATAAGACTTTATTATATTCACCAAAAGAAATTAGCCCATTGTATAGCCCCAATAATACATTCACTTAACATTTAAAAGTAAGAATAGCAGTTGCATATACAAAAAATAGAAATAGGCTAGGCTCTGTTCATTACATTAGCCACTCAATGGCTAACCGTGACAGGTGGTCTCAATCGGAAGTGCAATACTCAACAAACTAATTGGGGGGAAAATAGCTTTTAATGTGAAACATATAGACTTGTTGATCTTTGAACAAAGTTGAGCTTTTAATACTTCTCAAATGAAAAAAGAAGCAGTTTTCATCTCCCTCTGGCTCTAGTAAATAGGAATGACATTTGCAAAGCAGGTATTCCAAAATATGAAACAAAATTATCATTCTTGAAAAAAAAATCTTCTAGCATCTGTTACGACACAGAGCCATTATAATGCAATTAGCCAGACTAAGGACCAGATGCTAAGAAAGCAAAATTTAAAAGATGAAGCATTGTATTATTTTGGTTAATGAATTTAATTCCAAATGTTACAGGAGTGATTCATGGACCTTTTTTTCCCCCTAAAGATCAGTTGTCACATGTACATATTGCCTTTTAACATTATTATGCCTGTGTAATTTAATGAGAAAAGTAAAGTATCTCTCATGGACTATGAGATGTTTTAGAATGACTAAACTGTACATACTCTCACAGGTATAATAGATGGATATCTTGCCAATGGTGATATGTTAGTCTTTAAGTTTATATCCCCAAACCAGAAGACATATGTTATGCTATGAATGCAATATAATTCTCTGAAACATAATCAAAACAAAATATATTTTAGATATTTAAAATACACCATTTGTTTGCTATAATCTCCTCAATCTCATATTAATGTATAATAGGAGTGTATGCCAATGTACTCCTGAACACACAATTTAATACTCTTCCAAGAAATGTGCAGATAAAAATTAAAGCCCTTTAGTACATTCACATTTTGTATTTCCATGTACAGCTGCCTCTAGTACTCATTCTTTCAGAAGAAAATCTCTTGTATAGTAAGCTTGTTAAAATGGAAGCCCAGACCACACCAGAAGAGCATAAATAGAAAAGAAGAAAAGAAAAACAAGTAACATAAGAACCCAGTCACTCAAATTTATTTTAACAAGTTTATCAAATTAGAAAGAAAATATAGAAGCCAATATTATGCAAACATAAACAATATTGTATTCTCATAGAGGTGTAACAGTAGCTCACTCCAAAAGTAGAATCTGTGTGTTATTAATAGGGTCTGTGTTTAACATTTAAAAAAATGTTTTATTCATTTATTTTTAGAGAGGGAAAGGGAGCGAGAAAGAGAGGGAGAGAAACATCAATGTGTGGGTGCCTCTTGCACGCTCCCTACTGGGGGCCTGGCTCTCAACCCAGGCATGTACCCTGACTGGGAATCTAATGGCAACCCTTCCGTTTGCAGGCCCACACTCAATCCACTGAGCTACTCCAGCTAGGGGGTAACATTTTTATAATCACTATATGATTGCACAGCTACAACATGCCCACATTTCGGTTCTCAGGGAAGAACAATCAGACCAGGGAGGTGCATTGATGTTAATCGTATTAAAACTGTCAGCCCATAACGTTCTCCTGAAGACTCTGTATCTTAATAGCAACCACTTGGGAAAATTGTAGATACTTGTAACAAAATGATCATCCTCATTTGGATATTCAGGAATCAATCATTCCATAAGATACACTTCCAATTAGCATAAGCATTGAAATAATGTAGGAAAACACAACCTCAGTATTAACAATGCTGTTATCCCAAGACCATGCTTATTACTAAATATTTGTTGAGTAAGTTACTGAAGTTCATACAAAAAACATATTATTTTTAAAGCCTATACAAAAACTATATTATTTTTAGCTACAATAACAAATCCATAGATGATGAAAGCTATTTTTCAATTTTCTTCTGAGATATTCACTTCACATATGTTTAATTTTTCTCAAAGCTAAGTGACACAAAGCTAGGATATATTATTACTGCAGTCGAAGCCAGAAATGGGTAGACAAGGGGGTAAAATTCTTCCTTTTAATGCACGTGTAATGAGGGGATCTCCCAAACAAGAGGCATTACAACAGAGGGATGTACCTTCTGTAGACTGTACCCAAACTACCAATAAATCTGATAAATATATGCCCATCAAAGGAAACATTACTGGGAACACAGTATTAGTAATACAGTGTTTAAAATCATATGACCTGCTGCTTACTGTTTTGTAAACAATGAATCAAACCCAAGAATACCTACTGAGGTATTTAAGAGGAATATAAAACATAGCACCTGCTCTCAAGAACTTTACCAAAAGTTATAGAATCAAAGAAAATCCACAGGAAATAATTAGTAATTCAGCCAGGTTGAGAACTGAGTAGAAGTGATTACATGTAACAAAAGTTCACAGACGGGAACAAGGTTTGAAGCAGGTGGAGGAAGTGTGGTGGTAGGTATAATACTAGAATGGAAGATGGGAGAGCTTTAGAACCGAAATGAATAGAGAAGAAGATTCCAGAAAGGGAGATTAGCCTAGCAAGACAAGACAGAGTGAGTGCATTGGCTCATGTAGGGGAAAGAATATTTTATGCTGAGACTATAAAGACAATACACCTCAAACCCTTCAAAGTGTATAACGCATGCAGTACTGCAAATAAAATACCATGATTTTTGTTATCATTTTACTGTAGTGTTTCACTTTTTGATTGTACAGAAGTGATGCAATGAAATATAATCATGCTCTGTTTTTAAAAAAATGAAAAAAAGAAATAAAACAAATTCTACCAGATTTGAGAATTACGTAGCCAATCAGCTAAAGGTCTTGAACCATGAATTTTGGTTGTATAGTTATTAAAAACACTGCTGTTAAAAGTCATTCATACTTATTATTACCTTTTACTTTTTTGCATTTATATGTTTTATCTTACGTGATTCCTGAAATTGTAGAAGTAGCCAGGAGAAGACCATTATTTTGTCAGTTTTTTACTTTTTTCCAGCTTTGCTAAGATATAATTGACATATTACATTAGGTGAGTTTAAGGTATACACATGATAATTTGATACATGTATATATTGTGAAATGATTACTATAATAAGTTAGTTAAACTCATTCATCACCACATATAGTTATTATTCAATACTTTGTGTGTGTGTATGTGTGTGTGGTGAGAATATTTACAACCTACTGTTTTTTAGAATGACTGCCTTGAAGGCACATGATTGGCCTGGAAGCTGGAACTCCCCCCACATATGCAGATTACAAAATGATTACCTAGTTCTTGTATAATTTTCTCACATCAGTTTTTTTTTTTTTTATCATGGAACCATTTCTAGGAAACTCCAGAATCACACTCTAATGGAATATGGAAATAAAATCCATTTTGAAAGGATTATCTCCACTTGCTGAAATTTACATGTAAAATATTCTTTGCGCCATCGTATATTATGGGGAAAAAAACCCCATAAAGCAGAAACAAGGTAGCAAGCTTACCATGGAGACCGGACTCCTTTTGAAATTTAGACAATTCTGGTTATTAGTCACGGAACCCTAAGGACGGAAAGTACACCTGATTCCACCCTGGAAAAGCCAGAGCTCTCTAATTTACATACCCTACTTGTCTGAGGATATCAGATGCGTTCAGGTTGAACAAGTTCAAGACTGTTGCTTGAGTAATTTTAAGGAATGTAACATGGACTGAATAGTAATCGGTTATTTAATAATCCTGTTTGCAGAGCTAACATAAGCTTGCTTCACTCAGAAGCACAGACTAGGACCAACTGCCTTCCTCAGTGCACGGAAAAGAAACCTTCATCTGCGCGTAAGTTTTAAAGTCAACCTGATGTGAAATCCTGAAATACATTTTGAAACTGAATGGATTAGTGATAAAATTAATGAGAAAACTAAAGTCTCCGAAATGAACTATTTTGGGCGTGTGATAACCTGGTGTGCTGCCCTCAGAAGTCCTTGCAATTAGGGTTGCTGAGCCATCACGGCACAGCTTTCCTTGCATCATAGGGATCATATTAACCAAGCCCGCTTGTCTCTCCGTCCTTGTGTGTCATACCACTTTCCACCACGACCTCTTACCCCATTTGTGTCAGTCTCCTTATCCACAACAACGTGCTACTTTTGCCGGTTGTGCTTTTAGCACGCTTTATCGAGTTGGAAGGGCTTCCCACTAACATGACTGCTATCGACTACAACTTCCGTACTGGATACTAATTGTAACCCCCTCAAGGTACGACACTGCTCATTGTCTTTAAAACTAGCATCACTCATTCCCATTTCCCACAATCCATGGGACGATGTCAGGTCTAGCCTGGACTCCAACTGACCACTGGTGTTACATATAAAGAATGACACCATATACATACATTTTTCCACAATCCACAAATTAGATTTATGACTACTGTCTTCTTGTGTCTCAGAAAGTTACTATGTCTCCGACCTTCAACTAAACCCTACTCTTCTTTTTCCTTTAAGGTATTCAGCAAATGCATATTAAGCTAAGATACTGTGCCTGACGACATGTTTGTTACCGTATATTCAGCAATCATCCCAGCAAATAGAGGCTGGGTGAGGAAAGCATTCCAGACACATGCAGTAGCAGAAACGGGGCTGGCGTTTGAGAAATGAAAGCAGGTCAGTGTGGCTGAATTGCAGCAGGACGGCAGAGGAAGAGAAGGGGAGAATCAGATTCATCAGAACAAAAATGATCATTGGCCAGAGATAAACACAGCCTGGTTTACATTTTGAAAGGATCACTCTGGATGCTGTGGGGAGAATGGAGTGTGAGTAGAAGAGGTCACAAGCACAAGCAGCAAAGACAAGTTGGGGAAGGGGGTGGGGGCTACTGCCGTGTGTAAGGGTTACAGATTAGGATGGGATGAAAAGATATGGGTGGCGCCATCTATTTTCTCTGCTGTTCCATGAGCGCGTTACTCATGGAGCAATGTGACAGTCTGGCACATTTCCTATAGCAGCTCCTCTAGTCTAGACCTTTCCACCGCTTTTCAGGTTCACAAACTGTTTCTTTCCTTTTCACCTCTTGCTCCATCTTGATGGATGACTGTTCTTTAGTTACTAAGCAGAGCAAAGTCATCCCATATCAGCTCCCCTGCCCTCCCTCCTTCTATCATCCAAAATGCCCTTGCCCTGGTTTTTTAAGCATGTGAAATAATTTATCTCTAACACACTGTGTTAATTTATATTCTCCCCAAACCGACACTGAGGCAAGGACTTAGGGTGCACATAGTTTACCCAGCCATCAATTTCAGCAAGTACAATACAAGCGAGAGGGAGGAGAGAGGGAGATCAGGAAGGGGAAGGACACAATAAAGGATGTATTCATGGACACATCACTACTGGGGGCAACTGGGGTTCCGGCCTGCTGGTGACATTCTGAGACGCAGTGTGGACTGTGCCTCAGAACTGTCCCACTGAAGGATGAAGGGTCTGAAGTGCTTTTTTCCAAAGCCTCCCATCTCAATAGTTAAAGGTTGCCCCTGGTGATATACCACCCTCCCCCTGCCAATGTTTCTGGCTTACTCATGCCTGTTTGCATCTTGTAAGCTGGAGTAAGCCCTTAGGCAGAGCAACAGAGCAAGAGATGGGAACTCTCGAGATGGGTGAGCCAGGAACTGCATTGGACTCAGATGGGAAGGACATATGGGGCAGAATATCAGCAACATCTACATCTTTTTTCTCCATGAGGACCTTGTTTATTTCCTCTGGGGAAATGTTCCTTAAAGGGCTGTTGTTATGAGCTATATAAGAGACCTTATAAATCATCTAGGCCAGCCCCCTTATTTGAATATTGGAAAATTAGAGCCCAGAATTCTTCAGTTGACTTTGGGGATGCCATTCGCAAACCTTTTCTTATCCAACTAAAATATGCAAGAATGTTTTGTGTCATTTTAGGTTGGCCAATAGTATTCAAATACACTGTAATCCTTCGATATCACATTGCCACTTACCAACATAGACTACTTGCCACTGGTTGTTTCCAAATTTTCAATCTAAGCCAATATCTGTTGAATGTTAAATCTCTATTCGATACTCATTTTTTTTTTTTAAATTGCAAACTTTTAAGAACAGGCTAACTGGAACTGCCTGAACCACAAAGGCTCTTTATGTTTCAAAATCCTCTATACAGAATCTTTTTATTTGCTCTATAAATGGCCTTGAGTAGAAGCATGTTTTATTGTTGTTTTGTGGCCGCTTTTGAAACCAATAGAAATATTTCCAGACTCCTGGAAGCCTCCAAGGTAAGTGTATAAAAGTTGTACTTGCAGGAGTCTGTCAGTATTTTGGTAAATAGTATCTGAAGCATAACTATGAACAAATTTGAACAGCAGGATAGTTCGCACAGAAATTGTTTCATTCATTGCAATGGCTTCACATGCGGCATACTTTATTTTCAGTTTGGATTTGTTTCTGATTAACAATTTCAATTCCAAAGGAGGTTAAATAACATAATCTATTGGATAAGTGTCACTGTCTGTGTTAAGGCACATTGTATGTAGATAGAGATACACACATATATACATATATATTTTTTTACTAAATTCACTCTGAAATTTTTTTGTATCAAAAAGCTTTAAGTCAGCCCTGCCGGGCGTAGCTCAGTGTATTGAGAGTGGGCTGTAAACCAAAGGGTTGCTGGTTGGATTCCCAGTCAGGGCACATGCCTGGGTTGTGGGCCAGGTCCCCAGTAGGGGACGCACAAGAGAGGCAACCACACATTGATGTTTCTCTCCCTCTCTTTCTCCCTCCATTCCCCTCTGTCTAAAAGTAAATAAGTAAAATCTTTTTTCTAAAAAACCCATTTAATTCAAATAATCTAATGCAGCAAGCCATGGTAGATATTCCATTGTCTTTAATTATTTATCTGGCAACAATGTTCCTCGCTCCTTTTCCTGCAGACTTTGTTAGACACTACTGTTGCTCGCTTTTTATTGGAAAGAGATTTTTCTAGATTTCCTGATAATTCTGTAAGAACTACAGCACATTTTAGCCATTATTCATCACACAGACAAAATCTAACTTTTAACTTTCAAAAGAGCTTTACCTATTCTACTTCCATGTGATTTGAGTTTTCATTTTTGTTTTTAATTTCCACAGGTTCATGTTCAATTGTGGCTTGAGCCTCGAATGTGGAGTAAAGCAAAGCATAACTATTCTTTCCCTTCTGTTCCCTTTAAAGCTGTCTAAAAAGGTCCAAACTGGTGGCGCCTTGCCTCCAACCTTTTCACTTCTCTTCCTTTCCCTCTCTTAACCATATTCTCAATACCTTCCCTAAAACAGAGAAGCTGAGCTTTGATTGGCGGGACAAATCTGTCTGTTTCAGGTTTGCCCTTCCCCTAACTGCCATTCAATTTCAAGTGGTGGCCCAACATAAAATACATGGACTGTGTGTGCATGTGTGTGTGTGCATGTGTGTGTGTGTGTGACTGAAGATATATGATTTTGGCCTGACAATGAGGACTCAGAAACCTGAAAAGGTAAATAGATGATAATATTCTAAAAGGCTCAAGGGTGTCTGTCAAAGAAATCTGATAATAATTAAAAGAAAAAATAGCTTTCATTCTCACATTTAGTTAATGATTTAATAGCAACCACAAAAAATATTATAGGTATTATTCATTTGGACCAAAAACAAACAGCATTAAACATTGAAATAAAAATATCTCCTGCTTTTCCTGGGAAAATTTGTCTCTAGGAGTCATTCATTCATTTATAGCTCATTTTTTGAAACTTGGTACATTCTAAGCAGGTACTAAGTGCTAAGGATTTACTGGGGAAAATCAAGGGAAATGAGTCCCAGTACCGAGTTAGTTCTGTTTCTCAAGTTTATACTCCTAAACACCATCAAAGATGGCTTCATTCTTGTAATAAAACCATAATTGGTCATCATAATCATTACTTATTTTAGTGATTATGAGTTGCTTTAACCATAAATGAGGAATTGAAAAGCAATACACTCATAACTGAGCCAGTCCATAATAAATCACTGGATATGTTACTTAAACACCAGAAATACGGTACATTTACTTTGTAAGCTTCCCCTTCTTCCCATCGACTTAGAATAGCATGTGAATTAAAATAACATGGGAATGAAATTGTAGCACTGATGACTTCTGAAGCCTTTATAGGTAGCATGTGATAGGTAAGACTAGGAAAAAGAGGATACCATAAAACTCATGTAAATGATAATGTTTATTTTCTTGATATATTTAATCAAGAACATGGAAATATGATTCTAATAAACATTTCTACTTCCTTAAAAGCCTGCCCACTTCCAAGTCTAAGTTATGAACATGGAGATTATAGCCCATTAAAAGTCAATTATCCATATTATACATTTAATTTAAATGTTGTACCTCATTAGAAAATATCAAAGCTTAAATTTTACTGAAAGAAATGGACCATAACAAATGAGCATGGAACTTTAAAAAAATAGCCAAGTTGATAATTTTAGAACGCTTTAATTTTGTTACTGGCATCTTACAAGATATGTTTTAATTTTTATTAGACATTATAATTAAGTAAAATATCTAGTCTTGTCATGGTCAGTGTTTTTAAACTGTGGCTTCTATAAGTTGAGTTGGAAAACACTGGATTTTTACTGACCCAAAAGGGGAAACCTTATGTACAGCATAGATTCAAGTGCTTATAAAACATGTATCATGCTTTCATTTCATTAAAAACATCGTAGACTAACTCTTTACTTAGGGAGGTATCTCAGAGAATAAGAATAAAAAGAATAATTAAAAATGGATTCTTTACTTATGTGAGAACTAAGCACCAACTATAACCTCTAGTAATTTTATTGCTAATTTCTGCAGAATAATTTCCCCAAATAGGTAGTCAGCATTTTAATGCGTGACTCACTAATTTAACAAATAACCTCGGTTTTGTGAGGGATGTGCATTCATTTCCTTGTGCATGGAAACGTCTCTGAACAATGTGGAAAGAGAACCCAGGTAGGTAACTAGACTAAGAGATAGAAAGCGAATATTTTGTTTCTCATAATGAACATGAGCCAAATCCTTTCGTGTTTTCATTCATTCAAGGAGAACTGTATGGAGCCCAACTATTTACCCAGCACATGAATCTCAATCCATTGGCTATTTGTGGAGCCCCTACTGTATGCACTGCTTTAATTAACTTTATAGGTCTTTTATCCTTTTATCAAACATGGAAACTTTCAGAGAGCAGAACTTTTTTTTTTTTTTTTTACTCTTTTATCCCCCACCAAATGTGGATCACCCAGCCATCCTTGGCAGTTCACCTTTCTCCCAATTGCACAGGAGTTGACCCTCTCCAGCCAGAATGCCCTCCAACTGGATAAATTCTCACGAGCCAAATTCTTAACCTACCTGAACCTTGGTGTTTCTGATTAATCAACCAGAATCTTCTCATCTTGTCAGTGGTTCTCAGAGTGTGGTCACCACACCACACTCAGCATCTCTTGAGGCACCACTTAGAAACGCAAATTCTTGGGCCGTTATCTCCGAAGGACTGAATCAGAAACTCCAGGAGTGGGGTGGGGGGCAGCAAGCTGTATTTTAACAAGCTCTCCAGGGGTTTCTGATGCACTCAAGGCCAAGAACCATAGCTCTGGTCTATCTGCTACCTGAGTTTTCTCTTTCATGAAGATAAAAGGAGGAAAAAGTCTGTCATGGGGCTTCGAAGGAAATAATCAAACAAGCAAATAGACTGGGGGCTGTATAGGCATAATTTTTTAAAATAGGCCAAGGATTGCCAGTAACTTAGTTTTCTGTTTCTCTATTTCCTCCTTCGTTCGTACATGCATTCAGAGATAATCTCAGCAATGTCAGCAAGCTTTGGTGGCATAGTTCAAGCTGGGAGGGTTCAATAAATAGGTCGGTAAACATTGCAAATCAACACAGCTTTTGATGAAATGTCAAGCAACACAGAGCTTAAGTTCAAGTTCAGCTCAGTTTGAACTCATAAACCATTAACTGGCCTCTGTACTTCCAAGGCAACGTCTGATGAATAAAACACAAATAAAAACAATCCTTAGAAAAAGATCATCAAAAAGGCAAACTTTAAGCAAGACACGGCAACCCCTTAGTTCAGGGACAAATGAGAGACGAGACTTGCCGAAGTGGGTAGCTTTTCTTACGAACCAAGTTACGGGACAGCTTGAGATGCAAAAATACTTCCCATCGGACAGTCTTTTTTTCCTGATACACACTCATAACTTTCAAAAGGCTTAATTTCAACCCCTTTAGCTCTATCCTCCCCCCAAAACTAGCTATCTTCCTTCCTAATGATAGAAACACTTGTCAGAAGAGATTTGAATTCTAATAAAATTTCCATAACTGAACAATTAATGTAATTTTAATAGGTAGTTCATACAGACCCACAATAAATCTTTCCTAATCTAGAATTTCTGGATATCTTAAAACATTTTTTTTTAAATCAGGTAACACGATTAATTATGGCACCTCTTTACTAGCTAGAATTTCACAATAAATGTTCAATCTTTAAAATCATTCTTCAATATTTCAGGCAATCAGGAAGCCTGGAATTATTGTTTAAGAGCAGTGGCCCAGTTTGCTTCGCAATACTTCATGCATGCCTGATCATATCTGTGTTATTGTTCACAGCGCTCCACTATTTTTCTTCAATAATAAATTTCTTGAAACAATATATATATGTATGTATATATATACACACGTACATACATACATACATATATAAAATTACATAGGCTTCTATTGTTAAGACAAAAACTCTTCACATTGGTTTTCTAATGCCAGCCTGGGTCCTTAGAAATTGAAGTAGCAATGTTATGCTTTATTAATTAAGGTCTGGGTCATGAAATTTGTTTGTTTTCTCGCACCAGAAAGAATTTTAGATTTCTGCAGACAAAGTTCATAAAAGCTATAACTGAAAAAGTAGAATTTGGGTTCTGCCTGACACTTGCATTCTTATAGGTCTCCCGTACCAGACCCCTTCCTTCCCTCCCTGCTTCCGAACAAAAGCCCCAGTTTAAACTTTTAGAAAAAGCCATATGGAATAGGAGTGCTCCAGATTTATCCTAGAGGTTGCAAACTCACCAAAACAGTCACCTTTGGGGAAGCCTGCTTCCAAATGCTTGTGGCATTTATCATTCGTCTGAATGGCTGTTGCATTTATCTGCAGTTTTACTCACCAGATGAGACCTCAGACATTTCAAATTCTGCGGTGGCTTGCTACACCTTCATAGGAAAGCTTTTTGCTGATTTCCCTGTTGGTACTTTTCTCTTACATATTCTATGGGGTCTGATAAACCTGGAGGTAGAGTCATACCCAAGCACCGATAAAGCAGGTACATAATCTCTGACCAGCCTTCCCAAAGCAGACAGACACACGATCTTTTTGCACCTGTTTCTTCCACTCCGGTTGCCGTGAGAAGTGAGGGATTCTTCACAGATTCACAGAGAGCATTTAGCAAACACTCCCCTCTCACAGCAATGGTTTCTTCCCTCACAGGCTCAATCTACCTGATTACGTTCCCCTCTAATCAGTAACCCCAGTTCCTCTAGTAATAACTGTGCTGCTTGCTCTCTATGCGATTTCTCTGAGACTGAAGCATAAGCCAGAGAGGAGCATTAGAAGAGCTAATTATTATGAGGACACCTGTATTTTTGTCTAGTCTTCACGTGAACTCCACAGTGCACTCATTTATGCAAACTGATGATATGAAGAAGCAGCAGAGAGGAGCATGCACAAAGACTGGACCTACGAAGCTGAGCACCTGTGTGATGTTAGCCGAAGAAAATGAACTCTAACAATGTCCAGGGCTGCTCCAAACACCTTTGAACTTCCTATGAAAATAGAAAAATCAGACTGCTTGACATCCAAACATCTTTCTCCAGATACACCTTTAAAAATCAATCCGAAAATCTGAAACAATCTCAGACCAACTACGAGCCACAAGGCAGTAGCTAATTCCTCAAGCAAATGGAGAGGATGGAAATGGAAGCAAAACCCCATCCATGAAAATCCTGCTTTTTAATAATGAAGGAAATAATATAAACAACTTACTCAAGATTATATTTGAAGTGAAACCCGAATCCTCCTTCTTGAATGTACAGAATTGTGTCAGCCTTGTAATAATGACTGTTTACCCAGAGCATAAGATTGAAGTGGATTTTCAGATTAAAAATAAAACTCTTAAGTATGTCAATCCCCATCTGATCAGAGCCCACAAACTATCTTTTTTTTTTCAAGTGCCTCACTAACAATATACCCAAGTAGAGCTTCAGTTCTCTGGGTTTTCTTGACAGAGGAAACTGTTAGAATGAGTGAGGTTCATAATAAAGAAACGTGGAACCAGAGTTAGGGCTTCCCTTGTTTTCACTTAGTAGACTCAGGACCTGACAAACAGCAAATGCTCAACACGTATTTCCTTAATGTGAACAAAAGCACACACTATAAAGTGTCATTGCCGTCTCCATGTTTCAAAACCAAGTCCTGTACTGATTTGATTTTGAAATCAGCCACAATTTCCCAAGGCTCCCAAAGAAATAAAATGCTACTGTGTTCTTTGCTATACAATAATTATAAATTATGTGCTGTGCCTGAAATAAGTGAAAATGCAACTGATTTTTTTTTTTTTTTGCCTTGCTCCTTTCTCTCCTTGCAATTTCCAGATGTGGAAATTTCATTTGGCGAAAACAGAAAGAGTCGGTGGGAGAAAGCTCATTAATCGTACCATATCCCCTTGCCTACAAAGAGCCCTGCATCCAAATTACAGAAGAACTAAGGAAACCTTGTAGAATGAATATATAATTAGCAGTGCTGCTAAGTGAATGGAAATGGAGGTTGCCTAACTTAATTAACTGTAATCATTACTCATTGTCGTCCTGCTTAGAAAGATTAGTTGAGGGTATTTCTTTGGCGGTATCCCATTAGACAGTTCTACTTCCCTTAATGTGAAAACGATTACACTACAAAGAAAGTATTGTCATTCCCTCTCAATCAGATGTAAACTTTACTGAACAAGTTCGTTCCATGCCTTAGTTCAGGGAGCAGAACAGCAACCGTATGCATATATTCTGTGGGGTGACAGAGAAATGAAGAAAAAATAGGTAATGACAGAAGTTAGTGGCTTGAAGAGAAGAAAGGAACCCTATACATGAGGTTCTCTAAAGAAAAGAGCTCTTGGTTGAGGAGGAGGTTAATAATAGAGTAAGATCTCAAAGAGAAAATGAAAGATAATGCTATGAATAGGTGGCTCTGTATGATTAAGTTGAGCACAACAGCACAGCAAAGCAGGGGTCCAAAGGTACCTTCAATGACATTGTGGCTAAGGACTGCTTTCCTAGGGCTCATCCTTTTAGAAGACGGTGCTTCCCTTTGGGAAGCAGTTATTCTTTGGAATGAATGAAAATCACCTGTAATTCACAGCTACAAAGAACCCTCCCTAATACAAGAAGCATAAGAGTGACTATCATGGCGGTCACTGACCATGCTTTGCCTCATTGTCCTCTGCCCACCAGTGCTGAAAAAGATCACAGCAACTCTGTCTGTTAGGAGGGACTTCATGTTTCCCGAGTATCTTCACTGTTCTAGAAATTGAGCTAAGAGTTTCCAGAATTGCAGTTAAAGGACCTCCCCAGCAAGACTGTAGTATTGACCTGGTTCTCATCAAGCTCATTGTACAGGAGAGGAGACTGGAGCTCAGAGAGCTTCCCAGAGTCACCAAGCTAATTAGAAATGGCTAAAACCCCAGCTTGGCCTGACTTCCTAGCCCAGGATGTTTCAAAAGTTAACGTTCACACCCTATGTTCATTGCCACGTTATTTACAATAACCAGTAGTATATGCAGGCAACCTGAGTGTCCATCAGTAGATGAATGGATAAAGATGTGGCATATATACACAGTGGAATGTTACGCAGCCATAATAAAGAATGAAATCTTGCCATTTCTGACAACATGGACCTAGAAGGTATTATGCTTGGTGAAATAAGTCAGTCAAATACCATATGGTTTCACCTATATATGGAATCTAAATGATAACAACGACAACAAAAACGAAATAGCCTCATAGACACAGAGAATATTTTGACAGTTGTCAGGTAGGAGTCTGGGTGAAAAAGCTGAAGGGATTAAGAAGTAAAAATTGCCAGCTATCAAAATAGGGGATGTAAAGTACAGCATAAGAAATAGTATTGTAATAACTACGCATGGTATCAGGTGAGTACGAGATTATCAGGGTGATCACTTCGAAAGTGATCTAAATATCTAATCACTATGTTGTATACCTGAAACTAATATAATATTCTAGGTCAACGGTAATTGAAAAATTAAAAAAAAATAAAACTACCAAAAAGTTAACATGTATAAAACTCAGCTGGGTTCCTTGCTAAGTGGTAGATTCTGATTCATTAAATTTAGATGAGACTCTGAGATTCTGCATTTCCAACAAATCCCACATGGCGCCACCGCTGCTGGTGGTGGCCTTTGGATGACACACTGGGTAGCAAGGCTTTCGGCTAGTGGTTCTCAAAGCTTGCTGATCTCGAAATCACCTAGGGAGGTTTTGGACCTCCCAGTGTTCCAGCTGCACTTAATATTCAGGAAATCAGAATTTCTCAGTGTGCGACTCCAGAGATTCTAATGTCCAGCCAACTTTGAGAATTGGCGCCCGTGGACTAGTTGTACTCCAATTAGATGTGTGTTACAATCAAGTGCAGGGTTACTGCAGAACACAGTGGCCGAAGATCTTTAAAGCAAGCATAGGGCTTCAGCCTTTGCCTTTTTACATAGTTCCCCAGGTGATTCCGATATCCAAGTTTGGGAACCACTCCCTCCACCATGCTCTTGCAAAATCAATTAGCTGTGTGTTTTCAGGAACGTTCTCAGGTTGAATGAAGCATCTTTCAGGCTAAAAATTCCTGACCCTCACAAGCCAGAACATTCCCAGTTACATAAAATTCTTTTATGATTATCACTGTAAAATGTAAAATTGTATTATATACTCATACAATTCTTTTTGCTTATTATAGTACATGCACATTAATTCTATGACTTTGTTAGTATTGTACTTCAGTGGAAAGCATATTCCACTTATAGGACATTTGCTCTATGCCCAGGGTAGCTATGTGGCAGAGAACCTGGAAGTGGCAGCAACATTTCCCCATGTTAGGTCTCTGAACCCTGCAACTTCCACATTCAGCTTCTGTAACTTTGCTTTGCTCTTTGTCTCCCATATAAGGTAGTTAGATAAGACCTCTAACTTCCTTGCCTCGCCACGTAGGCAGGAGGCTAGGGGTTATTTAAGCCCTGGAAAGTTAGAGATCGGGGCTCAGAATTTGGGGTCTCTCCTGTGAGCCCATGCGCGTAATAAAGGATTGTGTTCCGCCATCTCTCCCGTGTGTGAGTTATTTTTCCGCAACAGCTATATAACTAAAAATAATCAATTTTGAAAAGGGATACGGTAATAAGTTGAAATAAATATAAAAAAAAAGATCCCCAAGTTCAGTGACATATCACCTTGAAGTTAAACCACTTCATAAATGACCCTCAACTCCTCTCGAAGGGCTTGTGAAGGTGAGGGTCATTTTGACAAGTGATACATTTTGGCTTCGGGTCATTTTGACTAGTGACACATTTGTACATGAGCGTTGTCAGAGTTTATCCGGTTAAACATTTTGGTTAGCACTGAAAGAAAATGTAAGCATATTAGTGGAGTACACATTTTATTTCCTTAGGGCTTCGAAGAGCACATACTTCCAGAAACTATCTTTTGGATATTTCCCTTAACATTATTTCAGGATGGCCTGCTATCAGTTTCAATAAGGACAGCCAGGGGCGTGGCTTATGGCTCCGGGTCTTGTGCCTGGCACGAAGGTGCTGGAACAAAGCGGGTGAGTGCCAGCTAAAATCCATACATGCCCACACTCCACCCACTCACCCATCCTTGTGACCCTGGCCTGAGGCTGAGTCCGACTGGAAGAAAAAAAGCATGCTTTATTAAAAAACCGGTCCTCCTGTGGGTCAAGGGCTGCACCTTTGTCTAATTTTCAGGTAGCATATAAGCTACCAGAAGCCTCGGGGACAGTGGGGTGTGTTGGGAGATGTTTGCAGTTGCAGTTGGAAAGCATCAGGAAGTAACTTAATCACCTAGGGCAACTCATTACAACTTCTGGCATCACTGGGCTTTCCGGCTATAAAACGATGTGGCAACATTGCTACAGAGACTCACAGCTCAGGCTGTGGACTTAAAGCAGATCAAGCAGCGCTTGAATTCCACTTCCGCTACTTACTAGCTGTGTGAACTTGGCAAGTCATTTGAGCCCCCGTTTCATCATCTGTAAAATGGGCATAACATCAATTCCAGTTTCTTCAGGGTATTTGTTTGGATCAACCGCAAGGTGTTCAGCAGAGTTCCCGATGAGGAGTTAGTGCTCAATAAGTAGTAGCTGCTATTTATCAACAACATTAAGAAGATGATAATAAGTCACATTTCCCAAGGCTTCGGAGGAAATTAAATCAAATGATGCATACAGAATAAGCCTCTGAACTGAAAAACACCGTAATGGTTTTGGAGATGGCTTTTCTTCCTTTCAGTAATGTATGTCTTCTATATTTTGATTTTAAAGAAATAGTAGCAGCAAGCAAGCACGGAGTAGAGCCGCCAAAGATCTGGCTAAATAATTGTTCTGCGAGGATAGGCTCTTAAGGAGAGTTGGAGGCAAACTTAATGCCTACAGACAATAGTAAGAAGTGTAATCTACAATGCATCGGGGAACAATGTGAACTCCGGATGCACAGATCTAAAACCAGAACTTCAATAACCTGGCGATGCACTGAATAAATTGGAAGTAATCCCATTAAATCTCTGTCTCTGGAGTTATTATTCCCAATAATCACATTTTTTCAAACTACCACCTTGAAAATCATGTCCCTCAAGTTGCCTCCGAGTAGCAGTAAGCGACTCATC
Source organism: Tonatia bakeri (assembly GCA_004024845.1). Classification (NCBI taxonomy): domain Eukaryota; kingdom Metazoa; phylum Chordata; class Mammalia; order Chiroptera; family Phyllostomidae; genus Tonatia; species Tonatia bakeri. The sequence goes on from PVIA01005039.1 coordinate 88,851, forward strand.
TCCGATTACAAAAAGAAAAATGGGACCAGCCTGTAAACGCATTACCCAGTACAGTGCCGGGAAGCACAAGCTGGGAGACATTACTGCTCAACGGAAGTCAATTTAAAATAAGAGGTTGCAGAGCTTTCTCTACAAGAGGAAAGGAACTCAGCCAACAATGGTTGTGCGGTAACCTTGGAAAGGTATGCTTTTATTCAAACTGTGCTACGATTTTGGCTTATCTCCTAGGGAGGAACTTGAGTTTCAGTCGTTAAGTTCAAGGAAAGCCAAGTCCTTTGCAGCTCTTCAGCCAGCTTCTTTCCAGTTCCTATAATCACACCACTGTGGCCAGTATATGAGTCTATATTTGCTTATAATTTTTAAAAAGATGTTATTAATTAATTAATTAATTTATTTATTTATTTATTTATTCTTAGAGAGAGCAAGGGAGGCAGAAAAAGAGGGAGAGAAACATTAACGTGTGGCTGCCTCTTGAGCGCCCCCAACTGGGGACCTGGCCCACAACTCAAGCATGTTCCCTGACTGGGATTCGAACCGGAGGCCCTTTCATTTACAGGCCGGCACTCAGTTCACTAAGGTGCACCAGCCAGGGCTATATTTGCTTATAATTTTGAGCACAATTCTTCATGACCTGTTTATTTCTTTTTTAAATTTATTTTATTTATTTTCTTCAATTACAGTTTGCATTCAATATCTTTCTGTATTAGTTTCAGAGTTATAGCAAAGTGGTTAGCAAATCATGTCCTTCACGGAGTGGTCCCCCGCTGCTTCCAGTACCTACCTGGCCCCGTACATAGTTCTCACGTTATTATTGACTACATCGTCTATGCCGTACATTTATTTTTTTTAATATTGTTCTTTCTCTTTGATGCCACATCTTTCCCATGGAGTTATAGTAAGTCTGAAGAAAAAAGCAGAGACTGAACCACAGAAGATCACAGGAGCATGTGCTTTTATAAGTTAAACAGGAAGAAAATCTATCTGGTTGCTTGTTGTGTGGATGACCCGTGTTAATGTTCACATCTAATGGCCAATAAAAAGTCATTTTAGGATTGGAATTGTATACAAAGAATTTCTGTAACAGAAATCTCACCACGTGGAATATCTCCAAGTGTTAAGTTCTGATATAGACATGAACATCTAAAAGAACTTGAGCCAAGCCTGGAGTTATTATTGTATTCAGCCTTCCTATCAAACAGAGTTAAAATCTACCCTCCCTTAGCTTTAAGCTTTTCTTAGTGAACTGAATAATGGAATCTTGAGGGACGCCTTTACATCCAGCAGTAGAGGCAAAAACCTTCCCCACTGATAAGCAAAAGGACATTTCTGGCAACAAAACCCATCAACTATAGGAGATATATATATATATAATCTCAGTCAGCATTCAGTTAAATGCTGGTCAGTAACCCCTGAAAGCAACACCAAGGTCTTAGAGTAAAATAAAAAAGACCACAGACATAGTGTAGAAGATTCAGTCTCAGAGAATGGTCTGCTTCCCACTTGGCCCTGAGATTACTTGGAAATTTCCTAGAACATTCAAAGCTTCAATACTTCCAAGTTCTGGTAAAAAAAAAAAAAAAACAAAAACAACTATTTGTTAAATCCGTTAAGACACAGGTGGCAAACACAAGGTCCAAGGGCTGAATCCATCCCTCCACCTTGTTTTATCCGGCCCAGCACCTTGTTTCTACCCGGCGACAGCGCCGAGCTCTCATTTCACTGTTAAGGAGTAGTTACATGTATACAGTCCTAAAGTTACATTCGGCCCTTTGAAGGCAACCACGAGGCTGATGCGGCCCCCAGTGACCATGAGTCTGACACCCCTGCCTTAAGATATATCTGAGACTGTTAGCAACAGCCCTGAGTCTTCTACTTAAAGTCAGCATTGGGTTAATGACACACCCATCCATTGCAGCCTGTATGTATATAAGGACAATGTCATATATGCTATTGGACATCACAAAACCCTTAGAAATAAATCCAGTTAAGTAGAAATAGATCTGGCCTTTTCAAATCCTCATGTGTATAATGGTGTCTATATATCTCCTTAAAACACAAGTTTCCTCACATCACCTACCCTGGTTATTATAATGATTATAACGATAACTCTGGACAGTTTCACCATTGTCAAAGTTTCAGTCCTCAACACCCTAGTCTGGCTCCTATGGAAACACATTGTTTTACAGGGATCTCTGTCCATTAGATTAAAAGATATTGAGGATTAGAGAGGCTGGCTTTACAGCTCTCTAGTCCCTAGGGCCTTCTAAAATCCTGGAACATAGTTATCACACAGCAAATATTTACTATGACATGCACATCACTGATGCTCAATACCTGCTTGTGTAAATAAATATTAAAGTCACTAAAAACTTGAATTCATGCTCAGAATTTTTGTAAGATAGGCTAGATTATTTCCATTGTGAAAAATTGGAGGCAAACTAAATATCTATCAAATAGGAATTAAAATAATTCTGGTACATGCAATGGACAGATTTAAAGGCAGCCAATAAAAATCATTCTTACAGACTATTTAAAGACATTGGAAAACTCTGGAATATGAAGGAAATTAAAGCAGCTTACAAAATTGGATGCATGGTACTAAAACAGCATTACTTCTTAGTGGTTACAAACCTGGGCTCTGAGCCTGGTTTAGAATCCTGGCCCCATTTCCTATTGGCACAGTGATGCTTAACGAGTTATTGCACCTTATTATTGCACTGTTTCCTCATTTTAAAAATGGTATAATAATAGTACTTATGCCATAAAATTGTTGTGAGGCATAAATGGGTACTATTTAACATGTAAAGTCATTGAAACAGGCTGGTGCATATAAAATGCTCAGTAAATGCTAGCTATCGTTACACGGTTCTCATTAGAAATCTATGTAGCAAGCAGTTAACACTGGCTATTCCTCAATTGTCAAATTACAGGCGACTTCCACTTTCATGGTGTTTTCTGCATTCGACTTTGGACAGCGAGTACGGATTATTTTGTATTATAAAAGAAAATTCTGCTTCGTCTTCCACATGCAAAATGCTTATGAGTGGTTCTCTAGGTGAGATGCACACAGAAGCAAGGGACCCGTCCTTGGGGGCTGAACACGAGAACGACCAGCATCAGAAGCAGCATCAGAAGCAGCATGGTGCTGGGAAACTGGTAGACATGGTTCTCCAACTATGCTGTAGTTCGTTAAGAATAAAAATTTTCAAGTTTCCACATATTTATTAAAATTGTAAATATATATATATAAAACTTATGGGGAATACATGCCCCTGTAGAAATGATCTTTCCTATAATTTGTCACCTCATTTATAGGGATTAATTGGCTATGGGGGAAGATTGCTTCCTCCCCCTCTCAAAGGTCATACGAAATAAGGTTAATGCGATTTTTCGGTTTCTACCCAAGACTATCGGAATAAATTGGGGCAGCAGGAAGACAAAACAAATTTACACAGAGGGAGCTAGGTTTTCCGACCACTTGAAGGGAGTATGAGAACTGGTAGTCTAATAGGGTGCGTGACTGAGAAAACATCACCAGAAGCATGTAAGCATAAAATAAAAGTAATTTCCTTTCAGTGGTGGGGGAGGATGATAGGAGTGAGCAAACTGCAATTCCAGCCCTAAGTTTTCCTAGTGAAATTAAAAAGCGAAATGCAAGATATCACGGTTTCATGCAATGTAGCAGCATTGAAACGCAATGATTATTTTAGTGCTTTTGGTCAGCCCTTGGCATACAAGTGAGCCCAGGTGAAATACCGTCGTTCATAAATTTAACCACAGCACTGTCATTTATTGTTACTTTTTAATGTGTTGCTTCCTTTGGCTGGATATATTTCTTTCAGGGCAAATATTGTGCCTATGCCTTCAAAAAAATCTTTTAAAAGTAGTTTTTATTTTCCAATTACAGTTGACATATAATATTAGTTTCAGGTATACAACCCAGTGCTTAGACACGATTAGACACTTATATAACTTATGAAGTGATCATCCCAATAAGTCTAGTACCTATTTGACACCATACATAGTTATTGTAATATTATTGACTATATTTTCTATGCTGTACTTTACATCTCCATGACTACTCTGTAACTACCAACTTGTAATTCTTTTCTTTTAAGATTTTATTTATTTATTTTTAGAGAGAGGGAAAGGGAAGGAGAAAGAGAGGGAGAGAAACATCAATGTGTGGTGGCCTCTCACACCCCCCCCAGACCAGGCCCACAACCCAGGCATGTGCCTTGACTGGGGATCGAACTGGCGACCCTTTGGTTCTTAGGCAGGCACTCAATCCATTGAGCCCCACCAGCCCGGGCCCAGTTTGTAATTCTTAATCCCTTTTCCTTATTTACCCCTCCTCCCAACTCCCCTCCCATTTAGCAACGATCAAAATGTTCTCTGTATTTGAGTCTGTTTCTGTTCTGCTTGTTTCTTTATTTTGTTCTTTTAGATTCCACATATAAGTGAAATCATATGGTATTTGTCCTTCATACAAATCTGTTAAAAGACATTTTAAGATGTTATCTTACAATTTTACATATAAGTGATGTGCCTATACCTTTCCACACTTCTAACAGTGCCTGCATATAGAAAGTGCTCAATAATTGCTTGACAAATATTATGTATTCAGCAAATGAGGCGAAAGAAGTGACTTCCTTTTGCAATGAACTAAGGGAAGCAGTACCGAAAAAGTATAGACAGGAGGAAAATGAGAAAACGAATGAAGGAATAGAAGGTAAGGACTTCAGATAGAATTTTTATCAACATCTGTAATTCTAATTCCTATGTAGTACTGTTGATGAAAACAGTGGGTTACATTCATATAAAAGGTTTATTTCCAAAGCATCAATACAATGAAAATGGACAAGATGGTCCTAAATACATGCAAAGCGCTGTTCTAAGCGGTTTGCATTTGTTAGTGCACTCCTCACAGTAACCCTATGAGCTAGGCACTATAGTTAATTCCATTTTACAGAGGAGGAAACTGAGGAAAAGAGGGGTTAACTGACCTGCCCAAGAGTAAAGTTAAATAAGATGAAAAGTAGTTGGATTTCAAACTCAGAGGTTTGCCTTTGAGTGTGCCCTTTAAACCACTATATTCTTAAACACGCTATTTTGCCTCCATCGATATATGCTTTGCCCCAATATGTCTTTATAAAGTCTCTGGACGTAGACAGACTAAATATTACCATTCCCTGTTTGACAGGGAGAAACAGCAGACAGAGGTAACTTGGCCTGATCACTCAGCTAGTTAACGGCAGCCAAACGTTCATTTGGAATGAGTGAATTGATGTCCTTATAACAGCAGCATTCTCTTATCCCGAATCCCCAGTGCTTTGTAGGCTGCACAGCTGGAAGGAGACATTAACACAACTCACCAGCTTGCATGTCAGGGATGCCGCTCATTGCCTTTGCTCCCGCTTTCTGGGTATGTCTATTTTTGTTCTCTGCCCCACCATCCCTTAGTGGTTTTACTGATTTGAAAAAAAATGTATTTTTTGCCTTGGAGAAAGATAATAAGCTTCCCCTTTCTTTTCATCCAGAAATGGCTTATTGTCATTTCAAGGCCGCCTTTGTGAGCACTCCCCCATTTTTATAGCCCTTCTTCAGCATTTTTACCGCTACTCACAACGTTTCCCCTTTTCTTGCTGGCTTCTGGCATCGGGTTTGTTGCTATTTCTTGTTCTTTGATGTTTCCCATATCTAACTGTTCCCTGTCTCACCTCTGTTTTCTGCCACATTCATCCCTCTGCTATTATTTGTCTCTCATTTCAGGAGCTGACAGCTAAAGGCACAGTGTCATCCCTCATTGTGTGTCCGTGGCTTACTCATGAAATCACAAGTGGCCTGTTTCCCACATGAAATGTCTAATCCAAGTTGGAAGATAAATAGCCATTAGGGAAGCATATACTTTGCATGAATGGGGACCTTTGGACTCCCAGCTTCTTCATGCGCCTATCAGTTTTAACAGATAGTTGTTCTGTATGCCTTTTCAAAGGGCAAAACAAGAGCCTTATATATCATGTGTTTGCTATCAATAGTTAAGAGCTATTCCTTGGTCCTGAAAGCATCATGAGTACATTCCTGAGTTAGAGGTCAGTTTGTATGTATCATTAATTAGGTCTTGGGAGGGTGTCTTGAAATGTTGTTTAATGGCTATGCATTCTAAGTGAGCTTGGCCAGCAAGCACTGTCACCAGTGTGTATTTTAAGTAGGTAATTTCCTTCTATTATGATGCATGCTAGTCTCAATATTTTAGATGGGTTTTTGTAAGGGAGAGTGTGGACTTCAAGCTGCTGTCTTAGTCAGAGGCTAAGAAGGGAAGAGGAAAGAGGCTGCCGACATGCTTTCTAGGTTTTTCTAAATAGTGCAAAGATGTTTACGAGGAAGAGAGAGTGCTATTTTGAATGGAATCTCTTAGGCACCAATTTAGACATAAAATTTTAGTGGAAATAAACAAGGGCTTATGCAGACATTTGGACATTTTCCTCATCTCGGCCAGTAACAACTATGACCTTGGACAAATCACTCCATTTCCGGAGCCCCAGTGTCCTCATGGATAAAATAAGAGGGTTGGACTACACAGCTTTTAAGGTCCCATCTAGTTTAGTGCTCTATATTTTATATCCATTTACTTATACAGTACTGCTCCTGACAAACATACCTGATTGACAATGATAGATATGAACTCACAGGACTCCACGTAATAGGTTTTCCTGACACAACCTCTGTGCTGTGCTGCTAATGGGCGCTTTCCCCTGAGATATAAGTCAGCGATCCTGCAAACACTAATGCAAGTGACCCCAAACAGTTTTGTCATGGGAATTAAGAAAACGCAGCAAATAAAAACAAACAAAAAATCAAACAAAAATTAACTGTGACAAAAAAAAAAAAAAACAATATATCTCCTCCACCAAATTCAGATTTGCTAGTGGTTCCTGATAGAGGTAACTGGAGATATCTGGCTACAGATCCAGGTATCTTTTTCCGTAGGTAATGATGATAATAACTGTGAAGTACTAGACAATACTCACTGTACACAGTACACTTTTTAAGCGATATAAATGTTTCCAAGAAACCTACAAAGTAAGTACTATCATGACTCATTTTAAAAATAAAGAGGGGCAGAAACAGGCTAAGTAACTTGGCCAAGGTCATCGTGATTGAACAGCAGCACTGAGATTCAAATTCAGCAGCCATCCTATCTCCAGAATCCATGCACGATGAAGTTACCTCTTTTTTTTTTAAATTCATTTATTTATTTGTAGACAGGAGAAGAGAGGGAGAGAGGGAGAGACACCTCCACGTGTGGTAGCCTCTCGCGTGCCTCCTACTGGGGGCCTGGCTCGCAACCCAGGCACGTGCCCTGACTGGGAATCGAATTGGAGACCTTTTGGTTCACAGGCCAGCGCTCAATCCACTGAGCCACACCAGCCAGGGTTGAAGTGACCTCTTATAATATGGTTGTATTCACCCATTTTCTCATTTGCCTATCTACTGTGAAATTAACAGCAAGATTTCTTAGAAAACCCATTGGATTCCGGAGTACAGCCTTAGGTTACAGAGTATAGCAAATTTTAGCAGTCTAAAACTCAAGTTGGTTCTTCTGAGTAGTATTCTCAGTGTGACTTCGCTACTGGTGCAACATTTTAAACGAGTGATGACATATTTCCTGATGTTCTCTCCAAATACATGCCTTGTTATGTGCATGAACCCAAAGGGCTTCATGCACATAAATGTATGACTTGTGCACTCAAAGTGCAAGACTAATTACTACAAATAAAAACCACAGATGGAGATTGGCCATATGGTATGACAATTAAAAAATTTAAACTATCTGGTTTTCAGAAGTCATAAAAGAGCTTCAAGTAAGTTAAAGAGGCTCAATTCATATCCAGGATGATTGGGGAGCTGGAGGGGTGCAAAGTTTACCAAGGAGACTCGACAGCAATCCTAGTCAGACTTTTCACAGGTTGCATCGCACTGATTTTACTTTTCCTTGCAATCACATCCAAGTAAAAGATGTGTAGGTCCAAGAAACTGCACGTCTACCTGAATGTTCTGTAGGGTAGCAAAATAAACAAGCAGCGAACTGAGCAAACGAAATCAGGGAGTATCATTTAAGCAGAGCACACACGCCCCAAAGTGACTCACAACACAGGAAATTCATGTATTGCCAGGAAAACACAACTTTTAATTATCTGACACCAGTACCGAAAACTCTCATGTTATGCGTACAAATTTGCACCCCCACATGCACACATGTTTACAGCGAGAACGTAAATTTCTCCAACTGAAATGCCTAAATAATTCTTAAATAATACTTTTGCTACAATGAAATCTGGTCAGGAAATGTAAATGTAGGCCTTTAAATCAGTGAAAATGCCCATTAGTCATTTTTTTTTACTTTGAATAATAAAAATGGCAGTGATTTGAGCAGGGCCTTATCACCCAGCATTATCCAGCACAGCGTACGTAGAGTGTATGTGTCAAACAGGCCAAAGGTGTTTTTTGTTTTTTGTTTTTTTAATTACGTAGCTGATTCTGGGACACTCCTCCCACCAAACACAGAGCAATCCTCTATCGGGGGTGTCCAACCTTTCGGCATCTCTTCGCCACACTGGAAGAAGGCTTGTCTTGGGCCACACATTAAATACATTGTGACACATAATTACAGAAAATCTCATCATGCTATAAGCACATTTACAATTTTGTGTTGGGCCGCATTCACAGCCACCCTGGGCTGCACGCGGTCCGTGGGCCACAGATGGGACACCTGTGCTGTTTCATAGCATCCCCAGAAGAAATGAAAGCACACTCTGCACTCCTTAATTTGCCACTTCTCAAAGATAAGGTTAATGGAATTAAGTTAACCATAACGATTATTATAAATTGAATGCTCTATCCTCAGATGTCTCATATTTAATGCATTTCAATAAATATGAGGTCAGGAAACATAAAAGGAAAATTGGTGATACTGATTTAAACAGCATATTCCCATATCCCTTGTGCATGCTCCGGCCTGGCCCTTCATGGCTGTCAACTCGCAAATATTACTGAATGAAAGAGAAGGTGGCCCCCACTTTTCTGAAAACTTCAGAACCAAATGGTCAATATAATGTTGGGCACATCATACGAAATGAAAGTCATTTCCAACCAATTCAGCTACGAAATCTTTTAAAATATCAATAGAGGCAAAGCACATAAATAGAAGTTAATCACAAGAAAAGCAACCTAATAGTGATTTTGTTATTATCATCACAATCATCAAAGTTAGCTTTCCAAATCAAAACAGTTTTTTTGATGTTTGTTAACTGAGTAGTGTAACGGAGATAAGTATCTTATTTTTTTTCTTTGTGTTTTCATATATATTAGCTAACCCACAATATAAATTTAGTTTTTAAATCAGAATGACTTTTTTGACGTTAACATTATGGTTTTATAATGAGAACCTAGTGACCATTGTTATGTCATTATCCATATTGGACATTAGAGGAACGGTGTTCAATACTTTTCTTATGGCATCTTATGAAGTAATTATTATTATACTGATTGTGTGTATAAGGAAATTGAGTTTTGGAAAGGTTAAATAACTAGTTTAAGGTCACACGGCTAGAAAGTGAGTGAAAATTTAAATTTAGATTATCTCAAAGCTTATGCTAAGCTTATTCTTTTGACTGCGGCATGTTATCTCCCAATAGCTGGAGAATAATATAACACAGTGTCCAGAACCTAGAAGTCCTTTTATCCCTTATGTTAGGAGTAGAGGGCCGATGATAACCTTGGCAAAAGAGACTATGGCTAAAGTCCTTATTGTTGATGGTCTTAATAGAGGGGACAATGTCTTTGATAGTTCTCTTTTATATAGTATCTCATATTTTGTCTATATCCATGATTTATATATAGGTCTTAGAAAATTAACCAAATGATGGAAGTTCCTTTTTTGTAGTATTCGCTCCATCTAACTTTGTATACTCAGGGTCAGCAGCCTTACAACACACTTCTTTAATGCCAGCTTTAAAACACAAGCAAGCAAATGCAATCTGAAATGAAATTAATATGAATATTAACCCATATTAAACAAATCAATATGAAGACTGGAAAAAAAATCTGTCCAGGTCCTTTGCCCATTTACAGATGGCCAATAGACATATGAAAAGATGCTCAACATCATTAATCATCAGAGATGCAAATTAATACCACAGTGAGACACCACCTCACACCCCTCAGAATGGCTGTCATCAATAAATCAACAAACAAGTGCTGGTGAGGATGTGGAGAAAGGGGAACTCTTTTGTACTGTGGGTGGGAATGCAGAATGGTGCAGCCGCTGTGGAAAACAGTACGGAATTTCCTCAGAAAACTAAAAATGTATCTGCCTTTTGACCCAGCAATCCCACTTCTGGGTATATATCCTAAGGAGCCCAAAACATTAATTTAAAAGAACATAAGCATTCCTATGCACATTTGAATGTTATTTACAATCGCCAAGATATGGAAGCAGCCCAAATGTCCATCAATAGATGAGTGGATAAAACAACTGTGGGACATTTACACAATGGAATACCACTCAGTCGTAAAAAAGAAGAAAGTTTCACCCTTTGTGACAGCATGGAAGGACCTGGAGAACATTATATTAAGTGAAATAAGCTAGGCAGAGAAGGACAAATACGATATGATTTCACTCATATGTAGAGTCCAATGAACAAACTGAATTAATAAGCAAAATAGAGACGGAATCAGAGATAGCAGGATAACAGTTAAGGGGGGTGGGGTGAGGGGGTGGAGGAATTGAACAAAAAGGAAAGTGGATTCAGGGACATGGACAACAGTGTGGTGATTGTGGGGGGAGGTGGGTGTGATGGGGCAAAATGGGAATAAAAAATACAAGAACATTACTTAAAAAAAGAAAAAAGAAAAGACTTGATCCCCAAAGCAGGAATGTAAAATATCACATCAATAATTTTTATTAATGGCATATTGAAATGATAGTTTTGTGGAGATACTACATGAAATAAACTATATTATTGAAATTAAAAAAAATCTGATATCCCAAAGTTTGAATCTAAAAGAAAAGGTGAAGACTTTAGTAGTGATTTGTTTCCTATTAAATAAATTCTTCTTTGTTACTCCTGGAAAACTCACCATTTCTTTCCTCACAGATGAAGGAAAAGCAGGCTTTTCTGAAGTGCAAGGTACCACTGTCAATGCGTTAAATCTATTATTGTCCATTTCCCACAGCCGTGATTGGGCCAGTCCACATGTAACTGACAAATTAATAGAGGCGTGGCATGCATTTACTCCCAACCATGTATAAGACAGCATGCTAAGTATTATTCATGTATTTTTTGAAAATGTCATGGCAATTTTCCATGTTATGTACCATCATTCATTTCATATATGAGAAAACTTGGACAGTCTCCTTCCCAGCTAACTTGCCAACTATGGCCCTAGCCCCCATCCCCCCATTTGTCACTATATTTCATGGCCTCCTTAAACACATAAAGGCAGTCATGTGTTTGAGTCTTTGTACTAGCTACTCCTTCCTCTTGCAATGTTCTTTCCCGGTCTTTACATGACTGGTTCATCTAGACCGTCATATCTCAGCTGACATAGCTCCTCAGCAAAGCTTTTCTTCATTTCTGAATGTAGAGTAACCACCCAATCACTCACTGTCTCAACTCTTTTATCCTCAATGAAGTACTCATTATCTGACATTTTTAAAATTTATTTATAATCTCTTCTTTATTGAGAAATTATATAAAGTATGACAGGTTACTATTATATCATGTACAATGATATCATGTACAATGCATTGTAGGGAGTATGTTGAACAAACAGTAGGTGTTCTGTACACAAATAAAAAAACAATATTCAAAAATATACTTGTCTCTTTATCCTTCTCATTTAAATTTTATAACATTTTCACTGAGACAGTATGGACACACCATAAAACTCACTCTTTGCAAGTATACAGTTCAGAGATATTTAGTATATTCCCAGAGTTATACAACTGTCACCACTAATATAAAACATTTTCATTAACTTGAAAAAGAAACCTCATACCTATTAGCAGCCATTTTCCATTCTTTTATGTCCCAGGCCAAGGAAGCTACTAATTTACCTTCTGACTGTCTTGATTTGCCTTCTTTAGATGTATCATATAAGTGTCATAATTTTTAAAATTTCATAAATTGAGAGTATTCACATGTTAATAATAAAATATCTGATGTGGCCCAGGCTGGTGTGGCTCAGTGGACTGAGTGGCAGCCTGTGAACCAAAGGGTTGCTGGTTCGATTCCCAGTCAGGGCACATGCCTGGATTGCAGGTCAGGCCCCCAGTAGGGGGCGTGTGAGAGGCCACCACGCATTGGTGTTTCTCTGCCTCTCTTACTCCCTCCCTTCCACTCTCTTAAAAAATAAATAAAATATTTAAAACACTAAACTAAAATAAAACATCTGATGCGCACTGAATGCTAACTCAGGGTCACCAGCCTTATAAAGCACTAATTTTCTTTTTAGTTGTAAAAAAAATTTGTTTCATAAATTTAGCATTCACTTATGACAAAAATAACTCCAAAAATATAAGCAACTGGAGTTAAATGGAACAAATGTCTATTAAAAATCTAAAAATTTAGCAGACTATAATCTGTCTTTCAACATCTTTTAATAGACTTTATTTTATATTTTAACTTGACTTTTAATTTCACAGCAAAATTAAGCAGAGAGTAGAGATTTCCTATATACCCCCTGCCTCTACACACACACAGTTCCCATTATTAATTCCCCACCAGAGTGGTACAACTGTCACAGTCGGTGAGCTTATACTGACCTACCAGTATCATTCTAAGCCCAAAGTTTATATTACAATTTACCCTTCTTGTTTACATCTATGGGTTCAAACAAATGTATAATGACATGAATCCACCATTACAGATCACACAGAGTAGTTTCACTGCCCTAATCATCCTGTTCTCCCCTATTTATCCTTCTTTCCCCAAACCTCTGACAACCTTTTTGCTGTGTCCATAGCTTTGCCTTTTCCAGAATATCATATAGTTGGAATCATACAGGACATAACCTTTTAAGATTGGCTTCTTTGACTTAGTAGCATGAATTTAAGTTCCCCTCTTGCCTTTACATGGCTTGATAGCTCATTTCGTTATAACACTGAATAATATTCCATTATCTGGATGTACCACAGCTTATCCATTCACTTACGGAAGGACATCTCGATTGCTTCCACGTTTGACAAGTATCAATAAAGCTGCTATAAACATTGGTGCTCAGCTTTCTGCATGGATGGGCATAAGATTTCAGTGCCGTTGGGTAAATACCAAGGAGTGTGATTTCTGGACTATATGGTAAGAGTATGTTTTGTAAGAAACCACCAGTCTTCCAAAGTGGTTGTACCATTTTGCATTCCCAGCAGCAGTGAATGAGTCTTCCTGTCACTCCATATCCTCCCTGGCATTGGGTGCTCTAGATTTTGCCCATGGTAACAGGTGTGCAGTGGCGTCTCATTGTTGTTTCCACTTGCATTTCCCTGATATTTGATAAGCATCTTTTCATATGCTTATTTGTCATCTGTGTATCTCCTTTGGTGGTTGTCAAGATTTTTGGCCCACTTTTTAACCAGGTTGTTTATTCACAAAGCACTTTTCATGCTCTAGCTCAGGGGTCACCAACCCCCAGCCCTGGACCGGTACTGTTAGGAACTGGCTGGCCACACAGAAGAAGGTTTGCCAGCAAAGCTCTCCTGGCATTGCCGCCTGACCTCTATGCTCCTGTCCCCTGCAACCCACACCGTGGAAAAATTGTCTTCCACAAAACTGGTCCCTGGTGCCAAAAAGGTTGGGGACCACTGCACCTTGTGTAATCTTTAGAGAAAATGAAGAAGGTAGCCACTATTAATGTCCTATAAATACACATGGAAAAACTATGGCACATGTGTTTCAGAAACTCCCAGTGCCCGGTTGGTACTAGAAATATCGGGGGCAACATTTTGTAAAATATATGATTGTCTAACCACTGTGCTATATACTTGAAATGAATATAAAATAACACTAAAAGTAAACTGCAATTGAAAATAAAATTTAAAAATAAATAAATTAAAACAAAGAGAAACTCCCAGGACCACAATTTCAAACTGCAGGAGCCAGGATTCAAACTCAGTTTCTGATGAACCGAGGCATAATTGTGAATTGGTAAGTTCCATTTGTTTTGTCATAGTCTGTTACTATTTTAGCAGTAGAGTAGGGTGCTCAGAGCAGCCTCTGCTAAAGGTATTTGGGCGTAGATAATTAACACTCATTCCATCCACAGAAACAGATCAGATCCATCCTTAGAAGAGTGAGGACTCAAAAGGACGGCATGGCAGATGTATTATTTCATTGAACACAAATTAATGGAATTTAAAATGTCCATCTTCCCCTTTCCTTTCTCTTACCTGCTATTTCCCTGGTTGTCTGCTGTGAAATACTATGGGGTCCATATCGAAACCAGGGCTAGTGAGAGGTGTTGCATTTTGATTTAAATAAAGAAATTCTTTTTTAAAAAATTGTTGTTCAATTACATTTATCCCGATTTTCCCCTTGTTGCTCTTCCCTGCCCCACCCACCTCGCTCCTTATTTTAAATACATAGGGATATTAAAATGCATTACAGATAAACGCTTGATTGCTTGATATAAGATTACATTTCTCTGATCCATAACATGCACTTCATTGTGCTAGAAATCAAGATTATTTAAAAAGGAAGGTCCTGAATGGTATTTGGCACATCCCCCTATTCAACAGCCCTGACAATTATAATGATGAATTGGATACATTTTATAGGGTTGGTAAATGTTTAAATACATTTTTAAAACCTAGGAAAGTACTAATTTCAGCGTACTTTTTTGGGTCCAAGACAACGAATAAGTATGTGATTTTTAAGTAGAATAACACACACCAGGGAGTAATATCTGAAATGACTCTGAATTTTGGTCTCTGGATGTTCTTGGCCTTCGCACATATGATTCACCACACCTTCTAGGCATGCAATTATCTCTTTATACCTCACAACCTGTCGTGCAGTATGCCATTCCTTAAATGAGAATTGGTCTCAAGTATCATTCCATACTTGGATCTCAATTTTAATAGAAGCATCAAGCAGCAATTTCCGAAGGGCAAAAAGGATAAATTTTACCATTTAAAATAGATTTTCCTTGGTGTACTAAAACCCACATCCTTATATTCTGTCGATAACTGAAATCATCTTCAGGATCGTTCGATGCCTGTAATTAAATTGTCCCAGTTAAAAAAAAAAAGTCTGACTTCAAATTCCAACTGAGATTCAGAGTTGTATTTTAAAAGTCTGTATTACATTGGTTTTCCTGCATCTGCCACGGGATACGCCACACAATCCTTTATAGATATTCAGATGAATTTCTCCACTAGAAATTAAGAAGGCACACAGCTAATCTTGGGCTTTCATTGGTTTGATTACCATTTCAACTTTAAATGGCTGTCTGATAATTAGGGGGTATGGAACAACCAGCATTGCTTAAGGAGCGGTTGCCTTTACTGAAAAACAAAATTGTGAAAGCAGCATAGTAAACTCCAAGAGACAATCAATTCAATCTTACCCACCTCCCTGCCATAGTTCTAAATGGAGCAGATGTGCTAAAAAGCCAGTGGGAAGATGGTTAATATTTCTTAGGGCTTAAGCAGGAATGGAATCTCCAACACCTGATGGCCCCTATTTTTCAAAATGATTTATCACAGCATATAATCTACACAAGCATCCTAGTTTGGAGATATTTCAAATCCAAAAAGTATTGAAAACCTAAAAATACAATAACATTAAAAATTTAAAGTGATGGCTTTTATTCAGAAGTTAGAGAACAGACAGAAAATATGCTTTCTAGATATTAAATGTGTTATAAGTATGCTCAATGGAATATTCATTCCTATATGTTATACTACACCTTTATGATTTCAAATGTTTGGCTGGAAACAGGAGTAATTATTAAAAATTAGGATAATGTGAAATAAAGAGAATGAATGGAATTACAATAGAACGTGTCTTAACAGATCTACATTTACCTGCATTTTTGGAGTAACTAACACTCTGTTACGTTTCCTGATGGATCAAGATGGCCTGCTGGAAGAACTTACCCAAAAAGCTACTCTACCTTAAATTGTATGCTTTGGTGGACTAAAGATAGCTGTGAATTGTTTTCACCCTCCTCCTATGGAAGAGGTGAAGTTTATGTTCCTTCTTTTTATTATGGGTGGGCTCTGTGACCACTTTAACTAATAGAATATAGGAGAAGACATGTGCCATTTTCCAGGGTCAGGCATTCATAGACGGAAAATTTACACTTCCTGTCTTTCGTCTCATTTACTCATGGAGCTGCCACATCAGAAGTTCAACTTCCCTCTGTCTACCACACTGGAGAGCCCACCTATAGGCACTAAATCCATTGATCTAGGTAAGCCATGTCTTCCAGTCATCGCTGCCAAAGCACTAGACATGGGAGCTGAGCTGTCCTTGGTTCTCCCAGAGAACCTTCTGATAGCTGAGTACCAATGACTGATCAGAATTGACACAGTGTGGTGTAGAAAACTCACCCAGTTGACCCATGCTCAAATTCATGAGTCACAGAAACATAAGATATAAAAAGTAACTGCTGGACTGATGGTTGCCACTGGGAGGCCAGTTGGGAGGATGTATGAAAAAGCTGGAGGGACTGAGAAATACAGATGGTAGGTATAAAATACAGCACAGGAAATATAGCCAATAGTACTGTAATAACCACGTATGGGGCCAGGTGAGTACTGGAAATATCTAAGGGACCACTGTGTGAGGTATATGATTGTCTAACCACTATGCCATACACCTGAAACTAATACAGAATGATACTGAGGGTCGCACGTAATTAAAAAATTAAATTAAAAAGTTAATCTGACGTTTTAAGCAACTAAGTTTGGACTAATTCATTATATAGCAATACATAACAAGAACATATGCTTACTAAGAGTCAATTTTGATGGTTCCCATTCTTATCTATGGAACGACATGATATAATTATACACTACATAATTGGATGACATGAGTATAAAATAAAGAGATGCGTTCTTGCTATAAAACCCAATGGAATTTGTAGCGAAAAATCAGTAAAAGTGAGCTTAAGAGAAAAACAAAGCCTTCCTGTGAGGGCTATTATAAAAGTGTTAAAGAAATCTCCTCTCAAATTGTTTGACAGATACTTCTATGTTTTTTTTTAAGACTTACTTATTTATTTATTTTTACAGAGAGGGGAAGGGTGGGAGAAAGAGAGGGAGAGAAACATCAATGTGTGGTTGTCTCTCCCATGCTCCCTACTGGGGACCTGGTCTGCAATCCAGGCATGTGCCCTGACTGGGAATTGAACCAGTGACCCTTTGGTTCACAGGCCAGCACTCAGTCCACTGAGCTACACCAGCCAGGGCTCTTTGTTCTTTCTCCTGCATAGAATCCCAAATGAGCAAGTCACTATTCTGCACCCCAACGTCCCTTAATGGCATGACATACTACTACTTTCTGACGTATAAAATCCACAGTCCTTATTGTTATTCATTGAACACACCAGGCACTCTCCCACTGTAGAGCGCCTTTTCATCTAGTAGTTTATTCCACCTGCAACAACAGCCCGCAGATACCGAGGGGGCTTCAAGTCTTGTTCCAAGCTACCCGCTCAGTGAGATGCATCGTGACAACTTCTTTCACACAGCCTTCCACGCCCTGGAACCTCTGCACTCTACTTTGAATTTTCATTGCACTTAGATGCTTCCGGCATATGACATCATTTATTACCAAACTACTACGGCCCTGATGGTGTGGAATAAGAGGGCTTCCACTCTGAAGCGAACTGCAAAAGAATAGATCATTTTGAAGCACCATTTTAGGACATAATATAAGAGGGAAAAAAAGAAAAAGAAAAAGAAAAAGAAAACCACTAAAGCTTTATTCCGGACCATTAAACAAGAACATGAGGCTGTGTGCAAGGACGGAGACAGTGTGAGGTCAATGTGCTTTTCTGGGTTATGCTGCCCTCTGGCACGGAGTCCCAACGAGCTAAGACAAAGCTTTCGTGTATTTCTCAAGGGATGGACAAAGCGCTTCTAGAGGAATAGGGTCCATTATTTTTTCAGCTCCACTCTCCCAGGTAACCCAGAGTTATATCTGAAATATGTTATTACAAGTCACTGGAGTCAGTAACATTTGAATGCTGGAACCAGCAAGTATAAGGTGAACAATACACATTTCATTTTTCCCTGCATCTCCGAGCATCTCGTAAATTTTAGCTGCTAATTGATTTTTTTCCATAACATGTTTTTACTGAATATTGCTGCTGGTTTTTATCTTCCCTAAAGGAGATGAATCTTTATATTTGATATTAAGATTCCACAATGTATTTTCTTTAAAGGATATAAAACAATTGGAAATATCCATGAAATCTGAGTGGTGAGTAGAAGATTTTATTTGCACATGGGAGACACTTAGATACTACAGACCCAAGCCATGGTCTCCATCCTCAGGCAGCTTATGGTCTTGTGACTTAGATATAAAGCCTGACTGGGATTAAATCCTGGCCAGAATGCTTAACTTTGATCTTAAGCAAATTACTCCATTTTTATGAACCTCAATAGACCAACCTATAAAAGAAAATTGGTAAGTCTTCCCTTACAGTATGTATCCATTGAATAAGAAAAACCCAAAGTCATGCATGAGACGTGGTCCATATTAAGACCTAACAGGGTAGTGAGCTATGACTATTTTTACTTTCCTGAAATGGACTATTATCTAAAAAGAGGTGATGAGGGACAGACTGAAATCAACAACCCTCAACTGAATATATTTTCTTTTAACCAATACCGTGCTTTAAAGTTATCAAAAACATGAACACAATTTGGTAAAAAATGATCACATAGATTTGCTATACTACTCAGTATATGGTCTTTGTGTTCACATGGAATTTGAAAAAGTATTATTGTTAGGCTTAGAAAACTTAAGTAGGGGGTTATAGGGTCATTAGTTATTCTATTTTATTTTTGAGAAAATGATAGTAGCTTCTTGAGCATTACACAAGGAGATTTGATGGATTTTCTTCTTCAGGAGAAGGGGATTTAATATGTATGAGGCCTGTCCAGAAAAAGTTCAGCCGTTGTTAATATAATGAGAACAGTTTGCACAACATTGATATAACTTGGCAGCCAAGGAGAGTGGACTGGGATGCGCATGTGTGAACAATGATGACTTCACTATACTAGTCAGTGGGGGTGGTGGATGCTGTTGAGTGAGCATGTGTACTGTGTGGCTGTGACTGAGCGGCCCTGGCCTGTGACCAAAGGGTTGCTAGTTTGATTCCCAGTCAGGGCATTAGCCTGGGGTGCATGAGAGGCAACCACACATTGATGTTTCTCTCCCTCTTTTTCTCTCTCCCCTCCCCTCTGTCTGAAAGGAAATAAATAAAATCTTAAAAAAAAATGACTGAGTGAGTAGAGCAACGAATCTGCATCCAATTTTGCATTAAGCTTGAACATTCCTCAGGGGAAACTACTGGGATGATTCAGAAGGCCACAGCTATGGGCAACTGGTCATTGGCAGCTTCATCACAATAATGCACCTGCTCATGCATCACATTTCACGCAGAATTTTTTTGTAAAACATCAAATCACCCAGGTGACTCAGACCCCTATAGCCTAGATTTGATGCTCTGTCACTTCTGGCTTTTCCCAAAATTAAAACCACCTTTGAAAAGGAAGAGATTTCAGACCATTGATGAGATTCAGGAAAATACAATGGGGCAGCTAATGGTGACTGGGAGAACTGTGTGAGGTCCCAAGGTGCCGACTTTGAGGGGGACTGAGGCGTCATTGTCCTATGTACAATGTTTCTTGTATCTTCTTCAATAAATGTCTCTATTTTTTTATGATGTGGCTGGATACATTCTGGACACACCATATATATGTATTCATAGATATTGTGAAAAAGATACATGCTAAATAGAGAAATGAAAATACAAAGAATATATATATATATCTGTATTAAATTATATGGAAGCTCTCTGAAGATTTTTATATGTGGAATATACTAGTTACTTAGTAATTCTGCAAAGGAGAGAGGTTAAGTTCACACAGAGAAAACCACTGCAATATACTGTTATAACACAAAGAAGGTATTTCTGTTAAACATATTGTCATTTTATGGTACAAGCTGCTTCATCTGGCAAACATATTACTATCATAACTCATCAGAGAATCTACTCTCTTTTCCCCCTTCAAATATATAGTCACTTAAAGCAAATGTACAAGAAAAACATTAGTATATAGTTTAGAAATTAATGACAATTAAAAAACAACAATCTGTTCAGAAGACAGAAGGTAGTACATTAGAAAAATCTGCATGCTATGGCAAGGGAATAATTTTAGCAGTTTTTAAAATTAGCTCTATATTGTTTCAATTAACAAATGTACACAGTATTGCATTCACTATGTACAGTTAATTCAGATAAAAACCTTTTCAGTTATAAATCATTTCTATTTCAGAGAAAAGAATATGTGGTCAAAATGACTGTATTTCCCACAAGAGACACTAACTCTGTTGTTAGTTATATCTTAAAGCCATATAATTTTTTTAAAGGAATACAATACTACAGACTAAAAAAAATTTTTTGAAACTGTAAAAAATAGAAAAACTTCAGTTGACCTAATAGAGATTATTCCTTAAAAAGTATTTAAAGTTAAAGTATAGGATTCAAAATATAGTTTGGTGTTTAAAGGATATTTACTAAAAGCTGTGTGATATGTTAATACTCGCTTCTTTACCTTTGTTGGAACATTAAATTTAATCCATCAGTAGACTAGTCATCTGTAGCCTTGGTTATTTATATTTACAGGGATTTCTAGAAGGTAGCATAGGTAATTTTGTTCACTTTTAGTAGATGAAAAAGAGCTGCAGGAAGGCACAGAAACATTCACTACTAAGTAGATCATATAATGCACACAGTGCGTCTGATTGATAAGAAGAAAAAGGTAATCTTGATGTACTGCTCCTTCTGGTTAGTTTATTTCTGAAGCTATGGCCAAGAAATTGCCTCAACAGCAGTTGTGTTATTTTCATTCAATCTATTTCTTTCAAGCATTCTATCTTTGTAAAAAGTTAGGTTTCTTTTGAGCATTAGTAACTGGAGAAGGGGAAAAAAAAAAAAACCTTTCAGAAACATGTTCTCTTCCCCGGCTGTACTTTCCCCCTTTAAGTCTGGCTGCCAATTACATTGACTTTTCTTTGTGGGAGTTTCTTTGTGTTTGTATTTGTTCCTTATAAACTGCTTAGAATATGGTCAAAGACAAACCCGTATTACAATCCAATTTTCATTTCTAAGAAGATAATGGAATTGCTTACATGCAGTTTGAAAAGTTTTGTTTCCCAACCTTTCACTTACCACAAGAAAGTAAAAAAGATGACATTCTTATTTTAAGGGATTGAATTATATATTTTTATCCACGTAAATTTTTTCATCTAACTTAACAAAATTATCAGAGACACGGCCTAATTTTATGTCATGCCCTTATTCCAGAAAATCAAATAAAAAAACAACGTTGGCCCTGACCAGCGTAACTCAGTTGGTTGAACATCATCCCAGAAAGCGTAAAGTCACTGGTTCGATTCCCGGTCAGGGCACATGCCAGGGTTGTAGGCCTGGTCCTTAATTTGGGGTGTGTGTGAGGCAACCAAAAGATGTTGCTCTCACATGTCAATGTCTCTCTCTCTCCCTCTTTCTTGCTTCCTTCTCTTATCTCTAAAAATAAATAAATACAAACTGTAAAAAAAAACTGACTTTGATTTCTGCTTATTTTCTAAAATAAAAACTCTAGTTTCACATATCTCTACCCTGTTTTAGGGTCAATAACAACAATTTCCACTTTTCTATTACTTTAACGAGAGTAACACCTCTCTCTCCTTTTCTCAAAAATGAATGCCTTTATGATTTGGAGAGCAAAGACTTTGTGTTTGTTTCATACCTTCCCCTTCAGTTGACTCAGGCTATTAATAATCTTCACAATACCAATCTTGGTGCAATTTAGAGATGGACTACGTTTATAGCATTTCAAATTCAGATACCACCACAGGAAGCTAAGCCCTTAAAGAAAGGTAGCCTCTTGGAATGAATGCTGTCCATCTAGCCTTTGAACCTCTGTGTAACATCAATTAAAATCCGTGGTAAATTGTCCTGGCTGGTGTGGCTCAGTGGATTAAGTGCTGGCCTATGAACCAAAGGGTCATGGGTTAGATTCCCAATCAGGGCACATGGTTGGGTTGTGGGCCAGGTCCCCACTAGGGGGCGCATGAGAGGCAACCAGAGATGGATGTTTCCCTGTCTTTCTCCCTCCCTTACCCTCTGTCTAAAAAATAAATTAAATAAAAATCTTTAAAAACAAAACAAAATCCCTGGTAATTTGCAAAGAATGATTAATTACCAGTGGCTGAATATTTTAATATTTTTGTTTCCTTTTCTATATAAGGTTTTCTGCAACATCAGGGCTTAACTGAAAGAATTACAATGATAAAGTTAACAGCAAGCGCCCATTGTGTTTTAGAAAGCAAAGAATTTAGAGATATATCAAATGAAAAAGAATCCCTTGTCATTTCTTAGACTTCCAAAAGCTGTCCATCTGAACCTCAGTGGAAGAGGAAGCCATTTCTTGTCATGCTCTTTATTAAATGGGAGTTTTTTCTAACGGGCAGAAAACTTAAGGAGTACACTTCCATCACTGTCAGAGTAGGCTCTGGTGATTAAGACTTCCCATCTGCAGAAAGAACTCCACCAGGACTCCAATATTTTAGGACTTCGGTAATTGAAAAATGAAACAACATAGGATGCAGTCTTGAATGCGTTTATGTAGAACTCCCATGCCCATGGTATACGCTAAACTGAGTTATAGAAGAGTTGCATTTAGCCTTAAAAAAACAACAGAGAGATTAATTGTGGAAGATAATAACTTTAAAGATCAATATAGCTGCCAGATTTTCTTCAAGGCAGGGGAAGGATGTATATTTTCAGATCGATAAATATAAATAATATACTTTTGGTGATAGGCAATTCTCTATGTATTTTCATTTTTATATTTAGCACATAGATATTTTTTTCCATACTATATCTTAATATGCCTTAATCTGTCTTTTTCAGGCCAAAGTGTAAATTACCAAATATACAACAAGAAATCTAGTGAGATGAGGCACTTCTCTGTGGGCAAGAAAGATATTGTGTGGGACAACCAAATGCTTTAGCGGTACTGGCCTGATCCACAAATCAGAACTTTTGGATACCTTCAAGAAATTATTACATCTTTTTTAAGTCTTTTGAAGGTATTACTTCAACGACATGTTATAACGTAAAAGATACATATAAGTGATATCCAACGGAAAGGTAGCTCTGGCAGTTCAAAATTTTTTATAGGTAAATTAACATTTAAATTATTTTCCATGGTGCCCTGGCTGGTGTGGCTCAGTGGATTGAGCGCCAGCCTGGGAACCAAAGGGTCGCCGGTTCAATTCCCAGTCAAGGCACATGCCTCGGTTGCAGGCCAGGTCCATATTAAAGGGCAACCACACATTGATGTTTTTCCTCTTCTCTATCTCTGAAAATAAATAAATAAAATCTTTTTAAAAATTCCTTTCCATGGTATATTAGTTTGTGGAGACTGCTGTAACAAACCAGGTAATTAAAACAATAGAAACTTACTCTCTCACACTTCTGGCAGCTACAAATCCAAAATCGAGATTTTGGCCTGTTGGATGGCCGTGCTCTCTGATGGCTTTCAGAGAGAATCTGTTCGTGCCTTTATCTTAGCTGCCAATATCGTGAGCAATGCTGGGTGTTTGTTGGTGTCCTGTGGCTGGTCGATGCGTCACTCACATCTCTGCCGTTGTTTCTCCCTCTGTCTCCTTCTCTGTGTCTCTTCTCCCCTTATAAGGACACTAGTCACTTTAGATGAAGGGACCAGTATAATACCACCTTAAATAATTACATTGGTGACAACCCTGTTTCCAAACAAGGTCACATTTTTGAAGTTCCAAGAAAAACATGAATTCTGGAGGCATACTTTCCAACCCAGTACAAACAGTAATGCAGTCCTCGATACAATGGCTCTTATCAATCTCAATTTTCTGCTTAACCTTCCACTAACATCCAACTTAGTCAGAAAGCAAAATACATTTATTGAATAAAAAGGCGTACCTAGTCGATAAAATAGAGAGAGGCCAAAGAGTAAATATGTATGGATTTGCTGGACAGAGAGGTCATGTTGAAGTAGAAAGCTCTAAAAGTTCACAGAAATCAAATGTAACTCACTGAGATCAAGCATCGTCATGATAACAAAATGTTATGACCTTTTGACCTCACACAAAATGACGGCCTGTGTATTTCTGTGCTGACCATACCCACAATGCTTGGATTCACACATAGAATATTGTATGTTTGTTTCCCATTTTAAATGCTCTGCAGTGCATTCGTTATTTGCTTCTCTTGTGTATCCTGCAGCTCTCTAGCCTTTAAGCTCAGCTGTGTGCCAACCTGAGGAACCTGAGGGATTTAGCGAGCCTGAAATCAGATGCCCAGCATGACCAGCCTCATCAGAATCTTGCTGTGGCTCTGGTTTCCAGCCAAGTTCCTGCTTCGGTGTTTAGGACTCATTCCCTGCCCTATACTCCAATCTGTTGTTTTCCCCTTCAGTCCTCTCAGGCCTGAGCTCCTCACCTGGAAAGAGACCTTTTCACTTCCTGAGTCTCCCTTCCTAGACTGCCACTCTCACTGTCCATGGGCCACGCTGGGAATGAGAAGTTGTGCTATAACAGATAACTGACACTTTGCTCTATTTATTCACGCTACCCACTACCCCAAAGCCCAAGGTTCTCCTCAGCCTCTCTTGAACTTGATATAGATCTGCCTATTACCTGTTAGGTAACAACTGCTGGTGACCAAAGTAGCATAAACCCCACTCAACACACAGCTGCTCAAACCTGGTGTCCCTGAACCCGATGAATGGACCTATCTCTGGTCTATCCAGTTTCTAGAACCCAGTCGGTTATCATTCACTTGTTCTGTGCATAAACCGAACTCCACTGAAATCACATTCATTGGCTCAGGACTGTCATTTCTCAATCAAACTGACGTCTGAAATGTCAGGTGAATTACGGTATATCACTTGAGCGATCAGGACAACATTCTCACTTATGTTTAGGAGATGAAGTATCTACTATGTCAGTGTTTTAAAACACTGCAGGAAGCAAGTGTCAAAAGTATGTAAACGAATGACCAATGTACCACTCTAATATCCCACACACGTAAAATATAGAAGTCACTTTATCAATAAAGCTCACTCTTCAATAACTTATTATAACCACCTAAATGGACACTTATCATTCACTAGGCACCTACCACATATGAAACATTTTACAAATATCATCTGTTTATGACACGATTATTATTCCCATTTCACAGATACAGGCTTGGTGAGGTTCTGTATGTCTTTCAACATTACCACGAAAACTCTCTGAGTTTCTCATTCCGAATAAGCAGCACGTTATTGGTTGCTACAGACCAAACCTTCGTATCCCTCCAGCCTTCACCTGTTGAAATCAATTCCTTCATTGACGGTGTTCAGAGGTGGGGCCTTTGAGAGGTGAGTAGGTCTGGAAGGCAGAGACCTTACGAATGGGATTAGTGATAGGAGGTCCCTGAGAACTCTCCTCCCTTTCTACCACGTGAGGGCCCTGAGACAACACAGCTGTCTGTGAGCTACGAAGCAGGGCCTCATCAGACACTGAATCAGCCAGGACCTTAACCTTGGAGTTCCCAGCCTCCAGAACGATGGGAAATAAGGCTCTATTGTTTTAAGCCACTCACTCTACAATATTTCGCTTAAAAGACTCAAATGAACCAAGAGTAGGTTTGCTCTGCCTCCCTGCCACCCATTCTGTAGTCTAGTTTTATATGACAGTTTAAAAAAAACAAAATCAACTTTTAAAGATTTTGTATTTATTTATTTTTACAGAGGGGCCTGGGGAGAAGGAGAAACATCAAGGTGTGGTTGCCTCTCCAGCGCCTCCTACTGGGGACCTGGCCTGATACTCAGGTATGAGCCCTGACTGGGAATCGAACCGGCAACCCTTTGGTTTGCAGGCTGGCATTCAATCCACTGAACCACACCAGCCAGGGCAGAAAAATAAAATCAACTTTTTACCAATATAGTTTTATACTTCTCACTTTTAACTTCCCAGCTTCCTTTCTTATTTCTGACAGTGATGATCAGTGTGACCAACAATGGCCCCAAACCCACCACTAGGTACTTAGGGGCAGGCCTGCAAAAGCAGGGACTCTGCAGTGCGGAATTTACTCCAGCAGCCCTGCTATGGGCAGACCCAGAGGACCAGCTTCTCAGACTTTCATGTAAACTTAACGTTTCCACCCACATCCTCTTTGGGCTGACCTGGTTTGTGCCTCTCACTTCTGCCTTTCAAACTCGACTTTCTCAACTCTAAGTTCCATATTAAAACCCTATTATTGCCATAGTCTTTGCGATGTGTTTTGTGTTTTGATTGAACCATTCACTTAGCATGGCTAAAATTTTTTTAACTTCTATGCATGTCACCTTCATAATCTTTTTTGATGAAATATCATTAACAGTGACAACGACAGGCCCACCTCTAGACTCAATTGGCACCTTTGGAGAATTAGAGAAAAGGAGATCAAACCCTTGTCTGAGGCATCATTGGCAAATATGTTCTCCTACACGGTTTGTTCCCTTTTCATTTTGCTGATTTTTTCTTTAGCTGTACAGAAGGTTTTTAATTTGATGTAGCCTCATTTGTTTATTCTTTCCTTTATATCCCTTGCCCTAGGAGATATATCAGTGAAGATATTGCCGCATGAGATATCTGACATTTTTCCTGCCTATGTTTTCCTCTAGGACTTTTATGGTGTCATGACTTATATTTAAGTCTTTTATCCACCTTGAATTTATTTTTGTGTATGGTGAAAGTTGGTGGTGGAATTTCATTTTTTTTGCATGTAGCTCTCCAGCTCTCCCAACACCATTTGTTGAAGATGCTATTTTTTACGCCATTTTATGCTGCTGCCCCCTTTGTCAAATATTAATTGACCATAGAGACAGGGGTTTATTTCTGGGCTCTCTGTTCTGTTCCATTGATCTATGTGTCTGTTCTTATGCCAGTACCAGGCTGTTTTGATTACGAACATGTAAAGAACTCATACAATTCCACCCCAGGAAGACAAACAATCTAATTAAAAAATGGGCAAAGGACCTGAACAGACACTTTTCCAAGGAGGACATGCTGAGGGCCCAGAGACATCTGAGAGGATGCTCAGCATCACTAGCCATCAATAAAGCCACAGTGAGATACCACTTCACACCAGTCAGAATGGCGACCATTAACAAAGCAACAAACAACAAGTGTTGGAGAGGTTGTGGAGAAAAGGGAACCCTAGTGCACTGTTGGTGGCAATGCAAACTGGCATAGCCACCATGGAAAACAGTATGGAATTTCCTCAGAAAACTAAAGATGGAACTGCCTTTTGACCCAGCAATCCCACTGCTGGGATTATACCCTAAGAATCCTGAAACACTAATTCAAAAGAACCTATGCACCCCACTGTTCATAGCAGCACAATTTACAACAGCCAAGTTCTGGAAGCAACCTAAGTGTCCATCAGTAAATGAGTGGGTCAAAAAACTGTGGTACTCTTATTTCCCCCATTTTACAGAGCAGTAAATTGAGGGACCAAGAGGTTAAGTAATTCGCCCAAACTCAAATGCTTGGGGAGAATAAAACTGCTTGCTATTTATGATCACCTATTTCACATAAAACCCTTTCTATACATTATCTCATATAAGTAGTTTAGTGACCAGAGAGTGATATATTTATCGCCACTTTAGCATTGAGAGATCCGAGGTGGAGAAGGTTAACAAGACAAGCATGCTTACATGAGTAATGAGTGACAACCAGAATTCAGGCTGTTCCCAAAACACATATCCCTCCCACGACAGCCTTTAACGTGGCCTGGCCAGATTATACTATTCCTCCTTCCTGTCTTACCAAACCTATCCGGGACTATATATCTACTATTAACATGCCCAAGCACGGATGGAGTTTATCTGACAAGGCTTTGATATTTATTCCTTTTCTGTAAGTTTTACTGGAGTATCCTCCTTTGCTTCCTTCCTCAACGACATTTAACTTCCTCCTAGAACTCTTCTTTACACCGCCCTGAAGGTGTTCAGGCACTAAGTTATTTTCCAAATTTCCAAAATTCGTATTTCCAAAGTGAATGTTCACAGTTCTTGGCTCATCGTGGAGAAATCAGAGCTGGAAACGGGCCTGGGCATACCAAGTCTTTGGGTGGGATGTCCGGAAGTGAGTGATTTGGGGAATAAGAGGTAAAATAGAAAGGGAAGTTGTTGGGGGTATAGCAACTCTGGGAAAAACATTGTTTTAGGCCACAGGTGGCGAACACAGGAGGGCCGAATCCAGCCCTCCACCTTGTTTTATCCGGCCCTGCACCTTATTTCTACCCCATGGTAGCCCCCAGCTCTCGCTTCACTGTTAAGGAGCAGTTACATTTACACAGTCCTAAAATCACATTTGGCCCTTTGAAGGCAAAGGTGAGGCTGATGTGGCCCCCAGTGAAAATGAGTTTGACACCCCTGTTGTAGAGTCTGAGGGTATGAGTTCAAATCCCATGGCTACAGCTACTGGATTTGTGACTTGTAAGTTGCAAACTTTCAGTGTTACGATCCTTTTTGATGAAAGATAGATAAAAGAAAAAAAAACCTTCCTGTCACACAAGGTTTTGTAGAAAGTCCAATATGGTAACTATGTGAAAATGCTTTGAAATTATGAAGGGCCATTCAAATATCAAATGCCATTGTAATAATTAGTTTGTGATTAAATGCTTAGAGAGCTTGGCTGTCAAGTATGTATTGAAATCAATGCAATAAAGGCTTTATAGTATAGTGGAGACATGATTCAAATATGTGTGAAGAATAGTTATCTTTCAGGATACTTTGAAAGGGGAAGAAAGGCGTAGTCAGAAAATAGAGATGAAGTCCTAGACTAGGATAATATCAATTAGAATATGAAGAAAGGGAATAGATGTAGCAAGTCAAATGTGGAACTGACAAGCAAAAGAAGGAAGAATATTTGAAACTGACTGAAAGATTTGGGGGCTGAGGGACTGAAGAGTCGGGACACCATCGTTAGAATAGTGGGAGCAAAGCAGGACAAAAAAAAAATCAGGAATCAGAAAACAAACACTGCTTCTGAATCTTTTTAGAGCCATGACTGAAAAGATGCAGCGTATATTATTCTATGTTGAATACATCTAAGTCACTTAGCCCTCTGCTTTTATGCTGCTTTTTGGCATTTTCAAATTCTCACTCGCTTAGCTTTCTGTAAATTTTTCACGGCTTGTATGTCGTGCGTTTGTGCTCCAAAAATTTTTAGCACCATAATAGTAAGTTTCACCGCTCCTGAGAATGACCTACACTATCTGGTTATTATTTGTTGTGTTGCTCTAGCAACAGTATAAGCGATTGATTGAGTTTGACATTTTAAAAATATCTCTGAGAAACTGAATGAAAGTCCGGTGGTGCTGCAACTCTGCAAAGCACAGAAGGCAGCGGATGCTTCCATCTTCCCTGGGCTGCCCTTCATATACGTTCAAAACTATACCATTTTAAAGGGGCCCCATAACATTTCTATCTTTCCCAGAAAACTCTGCAATATGTCAGACCAGTAACAGATAGAAAAAAATGATGGAATAAGATCATCATAGAAGAGATGTTTAAAAAGCCCTCTTCAAAAAAAGAGGCCATTGAGAAGTACATACCACTTTTAGGAGAAATGTGCTCAGGACTGCATTGCCCGCCCGCCCCCCCCCCGCCCCCCCCGCCAATTTGTAATGTGAAGGGGATCATATAACTTAAAGAGTGATGTAGGGAAGGTTAAAAGAAAAGTTCTTCAAAGTAAAAACATTCTTAACTTCCAAAGTACAGAGTGCAAATCGACCCACTCATGTGTTTTCCAAGATAAAAGCGGAGAAAGTTGTTGTCAAGTCCTCATGAGCCTCTGCTGCCCACAGCCAATCTGTTGCTACATGTTGTGAGTTCTTTTTTGTTGTATTGCAGAGCTTAATAACTTTTCCCTTCATTTGCCAAAATGAAACCCATATGCTTCCCTCCCCCACACACGGTTCTCCAGCAAAGACTGTTTCTACTATTCCTGCTTATTTTTGCACAGTGAACTTTCATACAATAATTCAAAAGTCACACTGTCTCCTGACAGCTACAAATTGTTAGAGAACAAGGCTGATTCAGGCCCTTGAGGATTGTTAAAATTAGTGAAGTTAAGACAGAATACTCCATACCCCAAACAATGGTCAGTCTATGCACAAAGCAATTTTTTCACAGAAGTAGGAAGACATGTGCAGAATTCATTTGCAGCTGCCAGAAAAAAAAAAATATGCTTATTCTTTTTTTTAAAAGACTTTATTATTGAGAGAGGGGAAGAGAGGAAGAAAGGGAGAGAAACATCTATGTGTGGTTGCCTCTTGAGCACCTCCTACTGGAGACCTGTCTGGCAACCCAGGCATGTGCCCTGACTGGGAATCAAACCGGGGACCCTTTGGTTTGCAGGCCAGCACTCAGTCCACTGAGCCACACCTGCCAGGGCCTTATTCTTAATTTTAAAAAACCCAGTCATTTCTAAGCTCTAAACTATCTTTGGAAATTTTGTCATTTAAGTTTTATTCACTAGGTGAGGATAGGACTTCAGTTGAAGTCATCAGTCTTTATCCTTTACCAATTTAGAGATCAATAAATTCACCTTTAGATTATCAATAATAAGTATGCATGATAAAATCCTAGTTCATAACAGTAGTTCATAAACCACCCCCCTCACTTATTTTCTGAAAACCAATAAGCAGAGTTATAGAAGTATCATGTATCTATTATTTAGAGGCATGCATTCTTTTTAGGGGTAATTATCATTATACCATTTTCACAGTATACCTTTACCAGGTATCAAAAATAAGGTAGATTTGATCAGAAGATAAAAGGCCCAATTAACAATTTACAGGGCTGCAATGCAAGCCTAACATGCTAAACTGTTCTGTCACAACAGGGTCCACAGACGCTCAGCAACCCTGCCCTTTTTCGTCTCCTGCACTGACAGCAAAGCTTGGCTAATAGATCACTGCACTCGCCAACCGAGTCCAGATGGGCTCTTCTCAACGGTTCAGCCCCAGAAGATACTACCAATTAATTAGAGTTGGCACTTGAGGTTACTCTTTGTTTTGCTGTCTTTCCTTTTTTCTTTTTGGCACCCAGACCTTGCTAAATGAAAAACGTATTAAATATCCCTTTAATGTGGTATTAGGACATTTCGAGCAGTGACTGCTTAAATCCTCCAATTGTGGGCTCGAAGGGAATTAAGCTCAGGAATTAAATTTACATTCCATTAGAAATGTATAGTTTCTTGCTTCATCCTAATGAACTCGCCGGATTTGATAAGTAATTCTCAAGACAGCATGTCCCTAGCATCCAGGCAAACCCACAGAACTTCTGTTCTTCCTCCTACATGTCAGTTTGGGTTTCAGCATTCCATGATAGAAATCACAAATTTCTTTCTGTAATACAAGTTCATAATTGGAAGTGTGAATAACAAGTTAGGGGGAACATTCCTTAAACTTCTGCAACAGAAACAGATCACCTTGGATGTCTGTCTAGTTTTAGAATAAGAACAGCCATCAAAGGCTACTTTTGGGGTCTGAGAAAATGTCGAGTGTATGGGACAATGCCAGCCCACTCCTTGCAGCATTTTTGATAATACGTATCTATCCTTAGTAAGTATGGTTCATAACTAATAAGTAAACGATGAATAATTCCAACTATCCCACCTGAATTAGACAGAGATGCATTTAGAATATAAACAAGAGAAGGAAGTAGGAAGAAAATGCATTTAGAGAAAGGTAAAGAATCAAGTTGGGCAATGAAATATTTCCCAACTGAGAGACAATACAGGATCACAATCCATCTATGTTGTTTTAGACCTCATTTCCTCTAGATATTCATAAAAACATGCTAAAAAAAACCCTACCAGGGTACAACATGGAGACTATAGTTAATAATGCGGCATTTAGAAATGAAAGTTGCTGAGAGTCGACATTAGAAGTTCTCCTCACAAGGAAAAAAATGTTGGAACTCCTTATGGTGATAGATGATAATTAAACTTATTGCGGTGAGCATTTTGCCATATACACAAATATTGAATCATTATGTTGCACACCTGAAAATAACATAACGTTGTACAAGGTCTGTTCAGAAAGTATCCAGCCATGCTTTCTGAAAAATAGAGACATTTATTGAAGAAGATACAAGAGACAAGAAATGTTGTACATAGGACAATGATGCCTCTGTCCCCTTCCAAGTAGGCACCTTTGGACCTCACACAGTTCTGCCAGTCGCCATCAGCTGCCCGTTGTTATTTTTCTGAATCTCATTGAAGATCTGTACTCTCTTCCCTTTGAAAGGTGATTTTAGTTTTGGGAAAAGGCAGAAGTCACAGGGCACCAAATCTGGGCTTTAGTGGGGTTGAGTCATCTGGGTGATTTGATGTTTTGCCAGAAACTCTGCATGAGACCTGATGCATGATCAGGCACATTATTGTGATGAAGCTACCAATCACCAGTTGCCCATAGCTGTGGCCTTCTGAATCATACAGATAGTTTCCATGGAGAAATGTTCAAGCTTAACGCAAAATGTGATGCAGATTCATTCCTCTACCTGCTCAGTCATTTTGAATGCGATGGCCACACAGTACACATGCTCACTCAACAGCATCTACCACCCCTACTGACTAGTACAGTGAAGTCATCATTGATCACGCATGTGCATTCCAGCCCACTCTCCTCGTCTGC
Source organism: Tonatia bakeri (assembly GCA_004024845.1). Lineage (NCBI taxonomy): Eukaryota > Metazoa > Chordata > Mammalia > Chiroptera > Phyllostomidae > Tonatia > Tonatia bakeri. The sequence continues at coordinate 121,872 of PVIA01005039.1, forward strand.
CAGGTTATGTAGACTTCACACAAACTATTCTTGTTATATTAACAATGGCTAGACTTTTTTCCGGACAGACCTCACCTATCGCAATAAAAACATAAAACAGGTCCCCGAACAAAATGAGTAGTGAAGGAATGAGAAAAGAGAAGATTTTGTAATTAGCACGGCTGTTTCATGCACAGAAAATAGAATAAAGGTGGTCACAGCAAAAGAAGGAAATGAAAGCATCAAGCATCAAGTAGAAAGAGTGACAAAAGGAAAACACGCAGGACGGAATGATATGGTGTGAAAACACAAGCCAAAAAAAGCCGTAGCATTGCAGAAATGGAGGATAAGATAGACTCTGAAGTTTTGATGTATAGAAAGAAAGGATGGGAACTGAAAGTGATTAATGGTGTTTGAGCAACAGAACAGGACACTCAGGGCAGCTTTCTGAACTGTGGGAAGGGATGACGGAGGAGGGAAAGGTGCTTAGCGTGGGGATGGGGAGATGGCGAGGATACAGGGCAAGAGACATCTCCTCAGTGTGCTCCTGGTTTTAAAAATGCGGCGCAGTGATTGACACACATGACACAGTCGTCTGGATGTGAGAAGGAAACAGATCTTTACATTATTATTGTCAGTTATCCCTGAGAAAGGGAAAGGAACAATTTAACCGGGAAGATAATTTTTCAGGAAATTAAAAATGAAATAGGATACATGAGAAGTGAGAGATGAACAGAGGATGTTTCTTTTAAAAATTGAGGTAAATTTGCAAACATTTCCCTTTATAAATAGTAAGAAGTCACTCTTAAAGTACATTAAAACTTCTAATAAAACAACACAGCACAAATTCTTCTATAGGAAGTTAATAAAGAAAATATTCGAATTCTGGATTTTGACAACATGGATTTATTTTGATTTATGACATTTTCAGGTCATTAGTTTATTAAAATTTTCAGTGAATTTCTTTCCCATCTTCTCAGGAAGTATGGAATGTGTATCTAGAAAAGTGTGTTCTGTGGTTTGTACATTCACGTTTCTTTATCTTGTTTTTGAATTTTTATTAGGGTTTACTTGAGCCAAACTGAGGACATATGCCAGGGAGCAAGATCTCACAAAATCTCAAATGCTCTCCACTTATGTCTCTTTTAAATACATTGCCTTTTTCTATGCTTTCTCCTCTTTTCATTTCAAATGTACTACAGTGCAAATTTTGAAATAGAATTCTTTGCTGATAGTCTTTGCAGAGGGTCGCCACGGTTTCCTGCTTCAACAGTACTTGAAAGGAGCCCAGTGCTCGACCCCCATCCCAGGCAGCCACCCAGATCCATCCTGCAGCTTCCTCACAGCGACCTCAGACTGCCCCAAGGCCCCTGCCATGGCTCCAGTGCTGTGAAGCCTCCAGTCCTCAGCCACCTATCCTGACAGCCACGTCCACCACACAGGTGCGCCAGAACTGCCATCAGGACGCAGAGGCCGCCATCAACTGCCAGATCAACCTGGAGCTCTACACTTCCTACATCAACCTGCCCACATCTTACTACTTAGACATGGAGATGTGGCTTTGAAGAACTTCGCCAAGCATTTTCTTCACCCATCTCATAAGGAGAAGGAACATGCTGAGAAACTGATGAAGCTGCAGAACCAAAGAGGTAGCCGAATTTTCCTTCAGGATATCAAGGAATCAGACAGTGATGACTGAGAGAATGGGCTGAATGCAATGGCATGTGCATTACACTTGGCAAAAAGTGTGCGTCAGTCACTATGGGACTTACACAAACTGGACACTGAAAAAAAAATGACCCTCATTGGTGTGACTTCACTGAGTTCACTCCCTGGATGAGCAGGTGAAATGCACCAAAGAGTTGGGTGACCACGTAGGCAGCCTGCGCAGGTTGGGGGGCCCTGGATCTGGCACGGCAGAGGATCTCTTTGATGAGCACGCTCTGGGAGACAGTACAGAGAGCTCAGCCCTAGGCTGCCTTCCCACGGCCACGGGGGTGGGGGTGAGACTCCCCTCATCACCAAAGCAGTGCGTGCTTG